>JAVSBU010118276.1:0-13103 GCA_033118015.1 Loricariichthys derbyi
TTCCTCTCTCTCTCTCTCTCTCTCTCTCTCTCTCTCTCTCTCTCTCTCTCTCTCTCTCTCTGTGTCTTTCTCTCAAACACACATACAGCTGCGCCCTACCCATTGTACCCTGCGCACACTTTGTTGCTTCTTGCAGCGCTGTATTGGATTTCCTCCCCAGAGGTAAAACCCAAAGACGTTTTTATCTCCAGCTCCTTTCTCTCCGGCACACGACGACGTGGGCCACCGCTTGCATGTATTTACTCTGGTCGGATTGCGCCGTGCACATGGCAGAACGTCGCTCCTTTGTCCCGGCTGGGAAATGCAGCTCTGCGGGGTGTGAAATGCGCCTTCTCCCGCTGCACCACACACAACGAAACGATTATAGAGCGGCCTACACGCCCGAATGTCTGCGGATATCTGAGTGACGCTTCTCAACCCACCCATCGCTGTTTTTTCTCGGCCCACTTTTTGTTTCTCAAAGCACTTTTACAGACATTGAAGCCTTAAGCCCCAAGAAAGGGAGACATTGCATCAAGAGCAATGATTACAAAGGAACCTAGAGGAGATTAATTTGCGCAGCTGGTTTTTTGCTAGATAAAATGAACTAGAATAGCATAATGGGGTCTAACATTTAGAAAAAAAAAATCTGTTTTTTTTCTTTGTTTTATTTTGGCAACAAACTAATACTCGACAATCCCGAAAAGCTATTGATACTTTACACTACTTTAGATTTCAATGTCATTATCAGCTGCCAGAGGGATTACTTCAGATTTATTTTAGTGGTTATGCTGGATTGGTTTTTATTCCAAACAGGATGATGAATGAAGTGCTTTACTGTGCCATTGTGTTAAAATAGCATTACTAATGTCGAATTCCCTGAATGCTCACTCTCAGCGTTAAGATAGAAAAGATCTTTTTAGCACAGTCAGACTCTAGCCAGGTAAAAATAAGTCATCTGTTTCATCTTTTTATTTTCGGTTAGATTTAGATCTGCAGTAGGTATTAAAAGAAGTAGTAGAATATCCAAATGTAATTTTTGAGACAACTTTTTACAACTCTACCGTTGCCAGTTTTGTAGGAGGATTAATTTTAAGCCCGAGTGAGCATCTGCACATGTCAAGATGTTGGCCCTCCTAAATCATGATACACTATCCCAGACAAAATGCAGGCAAATTAAGTAGTGACAGATTCTCACAAATCTCCTATTTAAATATATTCCTGTACTTAGTAAAGTGACTTTTATTCAAAGTCTTCACTTTATCCAATTACACAGGAATAATTACTCTTTATAATGAAACTTGCAGTTGGTTAGTGTCCTTTAAGCATTGAAATATCCTCCTCATGCTTAGAAAAGCGTGTTATGTGTCGTGATATGATAAAACATTCTTACTTCTCACACTTAGAATAATATAATAAAACAGAAAGAACAAAGCGATTATTGCGTTACAATTGCTTTTCATTACTATGCTTCCCAGAATTCATCACTGCTGATTTCCTCATCAGAATGCAGGAGAGGATTGTGTATCGCATATTGCTTGTCTGGGTAAATTCTAAGTTCATAGTACGGTTACTGAATGTGTATTTATGTTTATTAAGTTGGGCCATCATATAACTGGGACTACCTGTATATTAAAAATATAACAAAAGAAACCTCGTGTCCTTGGTGTTGAGCTTTAGTTTATTGGATTGAGGCTTTTCAGGATCAAATGCTTGACTTTAGTGCTCTTAAATTTTCATAAGACTCCCCATAGTAAGTGCTTCTAATATTTTTTTCTTCACTGTTGTGGATATGAACGAATCTTGACTCTACCAAATAGTGTTGCTTCAGGACCATGATCACCTGGATGCTCTTTTTTCCTTTTCTGTATTTTAAAATGCAAACAGTCTGAGAATAGAATATAGGGTTTTCACAAGAATGCTGGTTAGCAATAGAGGATGGCATTCAGAGAGATGATACACACGTTCATGTGCCTCCCAAACACTCTATTTGCTCTGGCTTTAAGGGCAAACACTTTATATCCAAAGTGACTTCCAAATGAGGCAAAATCAGTCCAAGCCTTGAGCTATTAAAGAAATTTCCAGTATCTGGCACATGCCAGATTGTCTAAATGCAGATAAATCTTTATAAAAGACTTCTTTAACCTAACTATGGAAATTTATTGTGCTTGCTAAAACATCTGCATCCAATTCAATTTTATTCATCAACAGCCTATACTTGGTGTTGGAGTGCCACTGAGTGAGAGCTTGTGCCTTGTGGTTATTGGAGTTCTTTTAGGGAAAAAAACACCCCAAAATGTCTCCTGGCCTTCTCCAAATGGAGGGTCGTAGTTCAGTTTCTTCGAGCAAAATTGTTGTCTGGAAATTGAGGCTAAAAGCTCTCATACCACTGGGAGAGAGGGAGAGGGAGCTGTTTGGGCTTGTTAAATCCCCGGATTAGGGGTATTAGTTTGCCATGCTGAGCTACTTATCAAATTAACACAAAATTAAAAAATGTACTACATTCCTGCCTTAGAGCTGTCTGTGCGGCGTCCGGCTCCGGCGCTTTTTCAGTAGGGGATTTTCATTTAATAGTGCAGTGGTGTGCGTAGCCAGATGTTAGCTCACTGCATCGTCGCGCCGTGCTTGCTTTGATCCTGTGTGGATTTCTAATTCCCAATCCACAGAGACACATCATCAAGCCTAAGCAGTGGATTGGTGTGTCCTGTCTCCGTGTGACCGAGCGGCACAGCGTTCTTGGTAGTTCACACAGTCGTTCGGTTGGCCTGTTGTTTTACTGGAACGCTATAAACCCAAGTAACCGCATCAGAATGCGCTGGATGCAGTACATTCACAGTAACTTCAGCTCTCAGTTTGACTTGATCCAAAATACTCCACAAAATACTTGGCACAATTCAATAATGGATTTCAAAACATTTTAATATTGTGCTGTGTGGCAACCCAGATTCAAGTCTTGGCCACATGTCCGGCATTTTAGAGGCAGGATCGGCTGTGCCTCATCTGAGGCTGGTTGGGCCTGCAATAGATTGGTGTCCCTTCTGCACTCTGTGATTTGGTGGAGCAGCGACAGTTCTCACCACTGCAAAAAGTCCCAGTGGTGCCTTCTGGGTTTGAACCCATCTCGCTCAACCGCCTGAATTGGCTTCCATTGCTTTTCTTGTCCTAAGGCATTTTTTTTTATTTTATTTTTTGTGAAGAATTTTTCCTCTAAAGTTTGCGAAGTTTGTTTTTGTGCTGGGTGGTTTAAACCTGTCCGTGAACAGTTGACTCCTGAAGTTTTAATCTTTATCTTCTGCACAGTTGTTAGTTCACAGATGGAGAGATGAGTTGAACTGTCTTTAACAACAACCGATTTCCACCAGATCACCGCCTATTGAACAACATCAGTCTTTTCAAACCCAAACCACCTCCATGCGAGTGAGGCTGTTTCACATTTTAGCAATCAAATCTAGACGTAGACTCCAGTGATTTCTGTATTTTGTCTCCTGGTGCACTTTGTTCACTCATTAAAAAAATGTATTTAATTTTAATCTTTTAGGTAGAATGCTAGCTTGGTTTGAATTTTAACCTACCTGACTACAGTGAAAATTCATAAGGTGTGTTTGTGACTGTTTTTTTGTTTTTGTTTTTTTTTGCAAATTGAGCATCATACTCTATATAATGTGAGCTCATACATGGTTAAAAATTAAGATATTAGATGGTAGTTTGTCATTCAGACTAGCTGAACGAAATTGTGTTTCTTTAAACTCAATGGGAGCTGAAGTGGCTGCTGCCAACTAGGGTGCCGCCATTTTCCAGTGAAATAATACAATACTACAGGGGGTAAAGGGAGGAGAAAAAAATCATCCCCAGAATATGCTCTTAATGAGTACAGTTTGGGAACTGAAAAACACCTCTGCACAAATACACATTACAATATGAAGTCCAAGACTCGCAACAGGGGTAAAGCGATGAAGACGTGGATGTGGGGGCATAAGACCATCTCTCTGCAGTGAACTTTGTGGAGGAATTGTTAACCCAGCAGTGGCCTTGGCCGAGGCCCGTGTTGATATGGAGAGCTGACAGTAGAATTTATGACAGTAGAATTTATTTGCTGCTTTAACTAGAAACTGGCTTAACAAATGCCAAACAGCAACCTTGAGAACACAGGGTTCTGAGAACACTCGGGTGTAGGAGCATTTTAAAAAAAAGTTATCAGTTGAATTTTTTTTTTTTTTGTAAATCCAACCTCAACTGCGTCTCCATGAACATAACAGGGATGCAAACTGAGTTACAAGTGTTTGGTGAACTTGAACCCAGCTCACGTTTATGGCTGGAGATCCAGATGAGATTATTTGATTCAGTTATATTTTATTACTGCTATGTTGCATGTCGTTGGTTTTGCATTTAGATCGTAAAAACAAAGTTTTGTTGGAGATTTATTTATCATTTGCATTCACAGGAAGTTTGAAACAATGACTTTCTGAATCAGATCACTGTTAATTAAATGCATAAAATGCATATCTCCAGCTAAGTGTAAGGGCCGATCGTGACATAAAGGTTATTTGGTAATTGAGCCTTTCATAATCGGATTCAGTTATCTATAGATTATTAGGCTATCAAAGTAGCCGTTGTTTCAGCCCTAATGCAAAGTAATTCGTGTTGTGCAAACTAAAGCAAGTTTACATAATATGAAGGACTTTCCATTAGGGCTGAAATAATGACTACTTTGTAGAATAGCCACTTAGGCACTACTGATGATGGGATGTGTGTTTGTGTACCCTATTGTGTGTGCCGATGTTTGTGCTTATGTTTGGTGGATGTAACGTGTTTGTGAGCTGAGGCAGTGTTAGAGATCTGCACTGCTCACATGTGGAGAGGGTGGCTGTGTGTTGGTGGATTGTAGGGTTCATATGTGTTTCTTTGTGTGTGTTGTTGTGTGTTGGTGGTTGTAGCTGTATGTTGGGATGTATCTGTGATTTAGTAAAGAATTTGTGAGATTGTGTGTCGTGTTATTTGATGAAGCTGTCGTGCGTGTGTGCTTGTGTGCGTGTGTGTGTGTGTGTGTGTGTGTGTACACAATGGTACTTCGTACCAAGTAAATTTGTCCCATAAGAAAGAAATTAATCCATTCCAGCCCTGTCAGAAAATCATATAAGGCATTGTACAGTGGTTCTTGAAAGCTTGTGAACCCTTTAGAATTTTCTAAATTTCTGCATAAATATGACCTAAAATATCATCAGATTTTCACACAAGTCCTAAAAGTAGATAAAGAGAACCTAGTTAAACAAATGAGACAAAAATATTATACCTGGTCATTTATTTATTGAGGAAAATTATCAAATTACATATCAGTGAGTGGTAAATGTATGTGAACCTTATCTTTCAGTATCTGGTGTGCCTCCCCGTGCAGTAATAACTGTAACTAAACGTCTGTGATAACTATTGATCAGTCCTGCACACCGGCTTGGAGGAATTTTATCCCTTTATTCCTCCATATAGAAGAGCTTCAACTCTGGGATGTTGGTGGGTTTCCTCACATTAACTGCTCACTTCAGGTCATTCCACAACATTTCCATCCAATTAAGGTCAGGACTTTGACTTGGCCATCCCATAATATTACCTTTATTCTTATTTAACCATTCTTTGGTAGAACGACTTGTGTGCTCCCTTTAGAATTCTCTGATATAATTCAGATTTCATTGTTCCACCAATAACGGCAAGCTGTTCTGGCCCAGATACAGCAAAACAGGCCCAAACCATGATACTACCACCATCATGTTTTACAGATGGGATCAGGTTCTTATGCTAGAATGCAGTGTTTTCCTTTCTCCAAACATAGACCAAAAGGGTTTATTATGATCTCATCAATCCACAAAACATTATTTCAATAGCCTTCTGGCTTGTCAACATGATCTCTAGTAAACTGCAGACGAGCAGTAATGTTCTTTTTAGAGAACCGTGGCTTTCTCCCCTTCTGGGGAGGGTAACAATGGTCTTGAATTTCCTCCATTTGTACACAATCTGTCTGACTGTGGATTGGTGGGGTCCAAACTCTTTAGAAATGGTTTTGTAACCTTTTCCAGCCTGATGAGCATCAACAACTCTTTTTCTGAGGTCCTCAGGAATCTCCTTTGTTTGTGCCATGATACATTTCAACAAACATGTTATGAAGAACAGACTTTAAAAATCTATTTAGATAGTTCTTTAAATAAAACTCGGTGCCCACTCACACCTGATCCCATTGATTGAAAACACCTGGCTAAATTCACTTGCAAATTCACGGCTAATCCTAGAGTCCATGTCTTTGATGGGTTGGAGCCTTGGCAGCACGTGGGGGCGCTGCACAATATTAAGCAGATGAGTTTAATGTTAGGGCTGGTTGGTGGGTCTGATTGTACCATTTGTATTATCTCTACTTCATGGATGTTGTAGCTGACCTCTGCATGAAAGTGAGAGCTGTTCATCAGAGAAACTGATCCCAGAATGCAGTCGAGCTCAGGGTGTCTGCGTGCTGACAAACAGTTGTTCCTTAATGAGACGGGACCCGTCATTAGCCAATCGTATTTTAGTGCTCTGACACGTGCCGTGTTTAATCTCTGGGCTCAGGCTGTAAGTAAAGGTCGTGTCTGGTTAAGGCGTGTCTGAGGCGCACTGGGTCAGTGCTTGATGCATGTCAGTTTCCTACTTCAGCGGCAAACCGGAGAAAGCCGGCTGTAATAGAGCTACTTCAGGAAATGGAGTGACTTCCTGTTTCACTGCAAACAACTTCCTCTCCTCTCTTAGCATGGACTTGGGCCAGATCCTCTTTTCATCTGGCAGTGCTGCTGTAATTGTGTCCAGATTTGTGCTGTTTTTCGTAGTCAGAGATATAAATAAAAAAAGAAACAAGTCTACAGATTGGAACAAATGGTAAATGAGTAGCTGCTCTTACTACTGTTAGCACAATAATAATAAAGGTTTTGTGTTTTAAGAGTGATTTTTAGCTATTGTAGTGTGAAGAACACTGTGACTGACTGAATGATTAACAGTCTGTAAAAAGCCCAGTAAAGAGTGAGGTCAGACCCACATATGGCTTCAATTACAGCAGTGTGCACCAATAATATGATTTGTTATTGATGGCTTTAGTTTGTATTGAACTCCAGTCAAAGCTATCTTGGGTGTGTAATTTGGTTGGTCATTAACAGCAGTACCGCAGTAAGCAGCTCTTATGGGGGTCTGTGGTCTGTATGCATTAAGTTCTCACACTTTCCACAGTCTTTGCTCCAGCACTGAATGATACAACATAAACTAGCATTAACCAGCCACAATAAAATGTAGGTAGAGGTTAGAAATTTGGAATGTACTCCACTTCCAATATTTATCCTATCATTTGTTGCAATGCATTGCATTTAGTACTCTGTCAGTGAGTGTGTTTACATGCACTTATTAATCTGATAACGAGTTTGCATATACTTGGGTAATCAGATCATGGGAAAGCTCTGGGTTTACACGACTCAAGCACTAATAGGATTTCTACTTTTCAACCAGCCAACAATCTGACGTGTGGCATAAACTTCAAACTTTAATATTAAGTAATCAAATTCTTCTTTTTCTGGAGTATATACTATGTTTAAATCTGTTAGATAGCCGATTTGCTGCCTTTAATTCCAGGAGTGCCAGATCCTGCCAGTAAAGAAATGCCAAAGTCGGTGGAAAAAGGCTCATGTAAAGCGAAGTCTGTAGATTAAGTGGACATGGCAACATGACATGACATTGAATAATCAGATAACTGCAGAAACCTGATTATGATTGGATTATTAAATGCATGTGAACACACACTGGAGAATCTGATCAGGTTGTTACAGTTGAGTGTGAATCTGTAATCATTCAGATTAAAATAAATTCTCTCCTTATTAATATGTCCAGTGCCTGTGTGGTCAATGAGGCACAGCTAGAACTATAAAGTGTTTCAATATGAAACAAATTGAAAGTGACCGAGAGGCAAAAAGGGAGAGTTGTTAAAGACGTACTTCAGCTAAAAGCTGTACTTCCGTCTTGCCCTATGGTTTTCAGTGGAGAAGCCTTTGCTTTTCTTTTTTTTTAGTACTGTAAATTGGTAATTTTAGTTAATATGGTTGTTATAACAACATGGCTGTTTACAGGAGGGAAATGTAGTTTGTTTTGCTTTATGACACACAGCTACATAAACCGTGACATCAGTTTAATTCTGAATATTTTTTGTTTTTGTGCTCACTGCACTTTGTAGTTTTACAATTATAGACCATTTGTTTAGTCTTTAGTCTGTTTAATTGTAGTCCATCTGTTTCTCTCCATACTTTGTTTGTGCCTTTTATTCTGCTCTCTAATAGTCAGGACCCACACAGATCAGGTACTATTAGGGTGGTGGATCGTTCTCAGCACTTCATTGACATTGATGTGGTAGTGTGTTAGTGTGTGTTGTGCTGGTATGAGTGGAGTTTTTAAACTGTACAATGAACTGTCCATTTTATTAGGGACATTCACCTTATGGCTCCACATTGTAGTTGTAAAGTCAGAGGCTCATGGTCATAGAGAGTTGTTGCACAGTTTGTTAATCATCCTCTAATCCATTCAGTGCTCACAGGACTCTGGTGGCTGGATATTTTTGGCTGGTGGACTGTTTTTAGTCCAGCAGGAACACGGAGGTGTTTAAAACTCCAGAAGCACTGCTTTGTCTGATCCACAGAGTAAAGAGGTCGAACAAAGTATGTAGAGAAACAGATGGACTGCAGTCTGTAATTGTACTCAGTGCAGAAACCACTCAAATGTAAATGAAGAATAAGCAGAATACCAAGTATTAGACTCGGCCAGTTTTCTGGCACTTTAATGTATATAAAAATGGCTGAAGATTGAAGCTGAAATAGTTTCTTCTTCAAGCACGCGTCCAATCAGGTGGAAGCTGTGATGAGAAGATTGAAAGTTACGTTACCTTTAAGTATCTTCTTTTGTTTGTATTAGTGTGGTTGCAAATTGTGCTGCATGATCTCCAAGTAAGCAAACATCTCACACACACATTGAAGATCGGTCAGACGGGAATAAGCACAATGTTTAGAGTGTAGAAGTGGGAATCTCTTACCGCAACTGTTTTCTTTTGCGATCTGTAATAAAGGTCTTGTTAAGTGAAATACACGTTTTAACAGAGCTCTTCAAACACCTTTAATTAGTGTTATGCTGCTTGCTTGGTAACTAAACATGATGAATAAATAATTTATAGCAAATGGAATTGCAAATAATTAAAACAAGAGCAAGATAAATAGAGAGAAGTGGATCAGCTTTTGCCTCCCTAGAGTGTTCTGGGTATTGCGTCGAGGCAGCAGCTTCAGGCTTTAGATCAGCAGCTGTGTTCCAGATGAGATCTGTCTGTGTGCACGCACGTGTGTGTGTGGGGCGAGAAGTTGGGGGAATGCACAATCCGATGATCCTAATTAACAATCCGAGATCTCATTAAAAACATGCAGTAGAAAGGTTATTCCTGAGCTACTTTTCATCCCCTTGGTGTGAATAACATGATGAACGTGTGCCACTGTGCTTGAGCTCTCACACTTTTAACAATGATCACCCATCATTTGTTATAGTGAGATATGGGATTATTAAAGCAGTGTTAATTACATTAACGAAAACTATGACAAAATGTTCATTGATAACCTATTTTTCCATAATGAAAATGAGAAGAGGGCTAAATACAGAATAACATTAAGATGAAAAGTATGATGAAATGTATTCGTTTTCGTCAACTAATTACAACTAAAAACAAAATTATAATGTCCTAAATCTTTTTATTTTTCTTATCCGCGTGTTATAGCGCATGTAGAGCTGCTTCCTCAATCTATGCCCTGCCGATATTAGAATTTGTCTTGCCCTGTACCAGATCGCTCCCTACACCCAACAGGTTGTAACTAAACTCACCTT
Organism: Loricariichthys derbyi; assembly: GCA_033118015.1. Taxonomy (NCBI): domain Eukaryota; kingdom Metazoa; phylum Chordata; class Actinopteri; order Siluriformes; family Loricariidae; genus Loricariichthys; species Loricariichthys derbyi. Next base: position 9,889 of record JAVSBU010118276.1, read on the forward strand.
AAACTCTGCTCTTTGGTGACCAACAAGACGAAAAATGGCTTTAAGCACATGCATTTAGGACGGAGCCCATTTCTCCTCCTACATGCTCACTGGACTCTGTAACTTACAGACTGTAACTACACTCACCTTATACTCTGCTCTTTGATAACATCAGCAAGGGGAAGAATGGCTTTAAGCACATGCGTTTGGGACAGAGCCCATTTCTCTTCCTACATGTTCACTGCACTCTGTAACTTACAGGCTGTAAAGCTGCTCATCATTTCGGATGTTAACATGTTAAGTGTAACAGCTTTTAAGCTGTTGATTGTGAATGTTAGTAATAAGTACTATTAGTAATCTAATACAGTAAAACATTTAAATTCATCATTAAAATTAGGCTATTTATTTTATTAAAATTAGATTAAAATATTTATTTCAGTAAACTAGTAAAACTAAACTGTAACCTTGGGTTTGTCCCATAACATTACAGTAAATCATGATAACAGCTCAAGATTTGATTTTCAGTGCAGCTCTGTTCAGATGGAAACCTGCCTGACGAAAGACAAACGATTTCCTTTGGTCCTCTTGGCTTTTTATTTCTTTTTTTTTTTTTTTTTTCCTGAGCAGCTGCAGATGTTGTGATGCTGCAGAGCATACACCCAAAAACGAGTGCCAGCACACAGTCTGTTTACTCCCACTCTTCTCTCACATACACGTGTGTGAGGTGAATACGTGTTCTGGATGTTTCCCGCGGTTTCTAAGCGATTTGCGTGAACACGTGCCTCAGGCGTTTCACATCTGGCCACATCACAGCTGAACCTGAAATTCCCGCACACAGAGAGGGAGATGGAAAAAAGTAAACAGAGGGAGCAAATTAGAACAACAGATGGAGGAAATTAAACAAATACCTAGGGCAATTACAGAAAAGAGTGACGATGGGGAGGACAATAAAAAGAATTGCGCAAAACACAACAGTGTGTGCTGATGTAGCGCAAGAGAGAGACTTTAACAGCATGTGTGTCGAGAGAGACACAGAAACTAATGTAGCGATTTATGTGCATAGTGCGTTATAATACAAGTGCGTTTATGTGCATTTAATAATCCAATTACTGAGTTTACAAGCTCACAGAATGGTGTGACATAAACTCAGAACTTTATTAAACAGTGAAATTCTTCATTTTCTCAAGCACATAATGCATGTTAGTCTCCACAAAAGTGTTTGGATATCATTACACTGTGTTTAATTCCAGGGTTGCCAGATCCAGTTAGAAAACAAGAGTACAGATCTAAAACAAAGACTGCTCTCTTACCATAAGCAGACTTGGCTACCATGTTGGGTTGTGGTTAGGTGCATACACTGACTGAGAAATGCATGCGCTGAGAAAACTACAGCACTCTATCGGTTTTTGTACTTCGATTTCCAGACCTTAATCTGATCTGGAAAATCTGAGTACATTGTTTACATGACCACTTGAGTAATCAGGTAACTGCAGAAATCTGATTATGATCAGGATATTAAGTGCACTTATATGCACTCAACGAGACAGAGACGATTTATTTGGACCTGAATGTTAAACATCAATAGCTTTATATCTAATCAAAATTAGGGATGTGCCGATAAGATAACCAAGTATTTGCACGTTATCGTGGCCGATAACTATATTAAAAATGATAATTTAACCTTTATGAATTTACAAGAACTGTTGTTAAAAGATAGCTCAGCAATTTATTTTACACAGCAATAAAACAAAATTTTTCTTAGCCATTAATTGATGCAGGCAACAACAAGAACAAATAAGTGTGTGAGATTATGACTCTGAATCCCCAAGAAAGAATATAACTACATACAGAACTGTTCTCAGCAACATCAGATGTTTTGCTTGATGAAAAACAGCCAATATGAGCTAAAAATCTAATATTGTACACAGTTATGATGATTGTAGTCAGGTGAATTTTTTCACAATTTAATGGGACTGCCGAAATTTTCCACAGCTGGTAAATTTCTGCAACAAGCAGACTAGGAATTGGGTGTTACTAGGTTGATTCAGCAATAATTGGATAACGTAAAGCAGTAAATGCCTTCATTGAGTTGTAATGACTATAATGGTGTAAGTTGGTGGCCTGATGTTTAGAAGGCCAGTAAGCAAGTCATTTTGGACTTGTACTTTGTTAGTTTCGCTCAATGAACAGACAATTACATTATTATACTCTTTTTATTTCTATGACAACTAATCATTGGCCTAGGCCATGTGATGCACTGGTATCCTGACCATTAGCATGCACCCAGTGTTTTCCAGGAATAGACGCTGGACCCCTTGCAACCCTCTGAGTGGAAAAAGCAGGCTTAAAATGATATCTTAAACTCAGGATAATCTTTAACAGTTCTTCTTTAACAGCTACTGTAGAGGCAGCACAGTGGATCGGTACTGGACTGTTGACCAAAAAGGGGGCGCTCTCACTTCTGTGCCATGATGCCACTATTGTGCCCTTGAGCAAGGTGCTTAACCCTCAGCTGCTTGTATTATACAAGAGTGTTATTAGGTGTAAGTCTATGTGGATAAGGGCGTTTTGCCTAATGCTGTAAATCAATATGGTGGTTTGTTCCTATCATGTGAGTGTCACTGAACTTTCTTCACATTCACATTCATGGCATTTAGCCCTTATCCAGAGTGACTTAGATTTTTTATACAGTCTTACAAACCAAGCAATTGTAGGTTAAGGGACTTGTTCAAGGACCCAACAGTGTCAGCTTGGCTGAGGTGGAATTTGAACCCTGGACATTTTGGTCCAAAGTCCAGTACCTTAACCACTAGGCCACCACAGTCCACAGTACTTGATTACTTGTACTGAATACTCTTTGTACACATGACTATATATGTGTGTATGTTTATGCACACTGCCTGTCCAAAAAAAGGACACACACACACACACACACACACACACACACACACACACACACACACACACACACACACTAATATTACTTTCGACCGCTTTTAGCTTTGATTACAGCACACATTCACTGCATCATCGTTTCCACAATGTCACAACATTTATTTCTGTCCAGAGTTACATTAATATTTACCCAAGATTTCTTGCATTGATGATGGGACATTTGGACCCACTGCCTTCTCCAGAACACCCCAAAGATTCTCACTAGGGTTCAGGTCTGGACTCTGTGGTGACCAATCCATGTGTGTAAATGACGTCTCATGCTCCCTGAACCACTCTCTCAC
>JAVSBU010118489.1:0-13099 GCA_033118015.1 Loricariichthys derbyi
TATATATAAATGCAGTATATATAAATATAAACAGGTCCAGTGTATCATATTTTTAAGTGTTATGGATTTCCTCTTTACAGGGGCACATTACATTTCTGTATTTTCTATAATTATTTTGAATTTCCATGAATTAAAAATGTGACGGCTTTAGGGATGTAGATGGTAGTATTACACTCAAGTTTTCAGTGGTACCTCTGACACATTGATGTACCGTTTCCACAGAGTTTTCTTGTGAAAATACTCGTTATATCTACATTACAGTAGCAAAAACAGACTGCAATTATGGTAACATCTGATCCATGTCCATTTTGGTCAAAGAACTCAGAGCAGAACCTAACTTGACTCCACTCCTTTTATCTGAAGTCCTGCTATAACATGACTTATTGTAATACCCAAACCCAACTCGCTATAACGACTGAAGAGCTGGAGAATAATGACGGTGGGTGTTGCTCTAAATAGCTTCTTACTTCAATCTTTCTTTGTGGTTATTTATGAGATAATGATGGACAGTACCATGCAATACATACTACATTTACTCAATGCAGCATGGCACAAACAGATGGAGATACACAGGATGAACAAGGGTCTGCTTGGTAGAGGCAAAGCCCTATTCGATGTACAGAAAAGTAATGTACAATGTACATTTACAGCATTTAGGAGACAGCCTTACCTAGAGTGACTTACAAAGGACTTACAAATGACAGAACTCAAGGGCCTGCTGATGAATAATACAGTTCTTTAACCTGTTATGCCAGCAACAGGTCCCATTATCTAAATATTAATTTTTCAAACCATTTTCTGATCGAGAGTGCATTCAGATAACATGATTTAACTGGTAATACTAAAATAAATAAGTGAACCTATTATTATAGTTAACAGATGACATTGTGGTGCTGTGGTTCGCTGTCGCTTCACAGCTCAAGTTTCCCAAAGCTAAACATTTCCCAGTGTGATAGAGAGTGTGTATACCTGTGCCATGCAATGGATTGATGCCCTATCTAGGGTGGGTGGCACTGTGCTGCCATATTTGGTATGTGCGATGTCCATATTGGCCAGGCACAGCCTTTCAACCAGCTATTAAGAGCCACTTATTTGCCATAGCAGCAGAGATTAAGTCAATCCAGTCTTCTTTGTCTCAGATATAGACTATATAGACAAAAATATTGAGACATCTACACATCCTGTTCTAAATCCATAGGCATTAATATGGAGTTTCCCCTTTGCAGAACTTCCACTGTTCCAAGACAGTGTTGTATACGATTTTAGACTGTTTGTAGAAATTCATTCAAACAGTGTTTGTGAGATCAGACACTGATTGGATGAGAGGGCCTGGCTCACAAACTCTGTTCTAGTTAATCCCAGAACAGTTTGATGGGTTTCTGTCAAACATACCCAATCACAGCTTTATGGAACTTGCTTTGTTTAATGGAAGAGTTAAGGACCGTCCCCAAACTGTTCCCATAAAGTTGGAAATGTACAATTGTCCAAAATATCTTGTTGATGTTATGATGGGGACGAAGGGGGCAGACCTAGGTGTGGAAGACCAGAACCCCGGAGTCCTGGAGGGCAGGGGCAGGGCTGGCTGGATGAGTGAGAATGGGCAGCACACTGGGGGAAGCAGTTCCCCTGTGCTATGACTAGGGCCCTGATATGCCTTGAACCTTTTGGTCCTATGGTCCTTTGGTCCTCCCCTCTTTGCAGGAGAGGCGGTACCCGCTGTCCCTGAGGTGCTTGCCCCGAGGTGCTGCCAGTGCTGTAGATAGGCCCAGGGCAGGCTGACAAAGTGCACGGTGATGGTGGAGATGAGCCTAACAGCAACAAAGATAAATAGCATTGAGCTGTGTTTACCCTAATGGTTAGCAGGGGAAGCAGAACTAAGCTACGTTTAGCCTAGCGGCTAGTGGAGGAAGCAGCACTAAGCTGTGGTTAGCCGAGTGGCTAACAGAAGTGAAAGCAGAAGTAAGAAGTAGACGGTGGTTTCCCAAGGGCAAAACCGTGTAAGGTCAGCGTCTTAATGCACAAATGGTTTAAGGGAACAACAAGGAGCACCGCTGAGAGTTACCTTATATAGCCCTAGGAACAGATGCCCCTTGTCAACCCTAATTAATGCAGAGACTGCTGCATGCCTGTTGCATGCTGGGAGTTGTAGTCCTCTCTAATATGCCTGTTGAGCACTGCCCCAGCCCTCTAACGGTAGTCCATGCAGTGGTGGTCCTTATTACAGGTGTTGCTGAAGTATCAAGGTTTCCCTTCACAGGAACTAAAGGGTCAATGCCAAACCCTGAAAAACAGACTCATAGATTTTATCCCTCCTCCACCAAATTTTGCAGTCAGGCGGGTAACATTCTCCTGGCATTAGACAAACCCAGACTGCTTAATATATACGAGTGGTGGTGTGCTTTACTCCACGCCATCCGATGCTTGACATTGTGCTTGATGATGTAAGACTTGCGTGCAGCTGCTTGGCCATGGAAACCCATGAATATCTTGCTGCCTGGTAAATCTATAAGGCATGTGAGAGGACTGTGTGTCACTGTAACGGTGAGGTCTGATGTGCTGTGCAAGTGTGGAGCTGATGTTAATGCCAGAGGAGGTTTGGAACTCCGCAGTTATTGTTATTACTACTTTACTTGGTCTGATATTTTGTGTGTGTAGTCACTGTGGTATCTAATCCCTTCCACTTTTCAATAAAACATCTTATAGTTGAATTCAATCAGCTCTATAGAATAACCAATTTTTCACTAATGCTTGTAAAGGCAAATAGTGAATTAAACACCTGAATTTAATAATTAAGAGGAGTGTCCTAATAATTTTGCCCATATAGTGTATCATATTCTGTTTGTACCAGGTTACTAGCACAGCCAAGACCCAAATTAAAGTTGTTAAGGTGGTAGGTGTTTATTATAATACAACATAGTTCACAATGTGAATAGTTTACTAATTAAAAAACACCTTATCAAGGCATGAAACATGAGTACTCTTTCATCCATGCAAACAATTAAAATAAACTAAATGCTATATCATGCTGTTCATCCAGCTGTGATTCACATCTGTTAAACCGCCAATCCAGCAGAGCAAAACATTAAGAACCGCGCTGGTTCCAGAGCACTGAGATTCATTTCACATTCATTTGCTCTTTCGGCTTAGCGAGGTATAGGTACGATGTCTGAATAACTCAGAGAGGAACTACTGGAAGCTAATTTGCCTCTTCTTCCTGCTTTAACTCCATTCACTGTAACAGATGGCAGGTCTAGACGAATTCACTAATGAGAGCTTTAGGGCTTAAACAGGTGCTGAGCAATTACATTCTAATGAACTGAGATAAAGTGTTTTAACAAGGTTCTTCACTTTTCCTATCGATTCACACCTCAAGTGATGGGAACTTAATGTTCGGATGAAAGAAGCTCTGCTTTACGGCACCACCACGACGTTGCGCTTCGTTTTCATGACAGGTAAAGAGAAGGAAAATTTGTGCTTTTATTTAATTCTCTCAAATAATTTATTCCATCATTTAGAGAGAAGCGTTAAGTGAAAATCTCAAGAAAACATTTCCCATCATGACATCTGCCTTAATTTCATCTGCCTTCACAGAAAGTACAAACATTTCTGATGATTTCATCCTAATTAGAGTCTAATTTAAAATATGGAGATTTAACATGTACTCAAAAACCACAAAATAAAGTCAAAATAAATAAAGTCAAAAGTATGCAGACATTCTTCTTGCAACACTTAAATGATGATTTGGCTCAGATGATAATAAATGTCTATTTTTTCTTCCAAACACATCTTAAGGTGTGTAGGAGTATGGGCTGTTATTGTCACACTTTTTCTTTCAAAATTTGCCACACATTTTCTATAAGGGACAGGTCAGCATTGCAGATAGGCCATTCCAATATGTGTACTCTCTTCTTCTGCTGCCCACAGCCATGCCTTTGTAATGTGTGCACCATGGTTTTGCATTGTTTTATAGAAAATTTCATGGACATCCCTGGAAAAGATCTCGTCTTCAAGGCAGCTTATGTTGCTCTAAAATCTCACTGTATTTTTCTGCATCAAAGAAGTATAAATGACCTTTGCCAAGGTCACTGACTTGGTCCCCTACCATGACAGGGCCTGGCTGTTGGACTTGTTGTTGGTAACAGCCTGGATGGTACCTTTTCATGTTTAGTCTGGAGCACATGAAGTAGTAGTTGAAGCCACTTAAACATATGCGCTAAACATAAGGCTTCTTTTTGCACAGTAACATTTTAAGTGGTATTTGTGAGTGTAACTCTGTATTGTAGTGCATAAAGGTTTGATAAAGTAATCCATTGCTCATGTGGTTCTATCAACTACTGATGAATGACAGTTCTTGATTTGGTGCTGTCTGAGCGATTGGAGATCATGGCTCTCCAGTTTAGGCTTATGCTCTTTCCTTTTACACTGTGAAATTCTTCCAGATTCCTTAAGTCATTCAATGTCATTATGTATTGCAGAGGGAGAAATATGTAAATCCTCTCAAATCTTTCTTTGAGGAATGATGCTTTTAAACATTTATATTATTTTCTGTCACATTAGTTTACAAACTGTAGATCTGCCCAACTTTGCTCCTCAAAGACTTTTGAGAAGCCTAAATGCTTTTGTACCAAATCATGATAATCACTTGTTTATGTCAGGCGTCGCGCCAGGTGTGGGTTTATCCACTATCTGGCAACCTGGTGCGGCCCTGAGTGCGGCTTTGAGCACACAGCTGCCTGGATCGGGCGCCTGCATGCGTGATCATGCTGCGGGCTGTTATCACTAATCAGACTCAGCTGTGTGAACCTCTTTATAAGCGAGTTGTGCGGATCATTCCGTGGCCGGATCATTAATACTGCTACCCCACGGTAAGCTGCATTTTACTTTCAGCTGGTGCCACCCTTATGAGACTTGGTAGACGGGGTTAGTTGATGCGTGGGTTTCCATCTCTTTTTACATGCTAGGCACGTCCCGTCGCTGGAGCATATATTCCGCACTATGCGCACAAACGGGGATTGCACTCATGGGTGCACGCTTCAGCCTCGCTCTTTGGTGCCAGAGGAGGTGAGGGACAAAGGTATCTGCCCTTTCTTGGTAGAGGAAAGGTGGTGTACAGGCTGGAGCCTGGAGGTAACCGGTAGGAACTTAGTGGTCAGTGTAGGGACAGTTAGCTGCAGCTCTGCACTGCCCAGACCACCTTGGCAACCCATGTACCTCCCGTGTGGTTGTCCAGGCAGCACCGGACCTAAAGGGTCCACACGGGGGTGCCACAGGTTCCTTGCTGCTAGGAGGGTCATTGGCTGGGCCTGTCACTGCACTACACCCTTCCATACCTTGCTAGGTCTCCCCTCATCCCATGTTTGGCTGGTTTGGGACATCCAACCGTAAAACCGGTGTCCATATAAGTGTGGTTGGTTCTGACCAGTCCACTGGCTGTAAAATCAGTTCCACTTCATCTTGGACGTGTCCTAAGCTGTCCCCACGTGTCCTAGCCTCATTGGACTCTGGGGGTTCGCCATTTTGGCTTTTTTGGTTTTGTTTTGGGCTTTATTTGTTACTTTGCTTTCGTTCCCTTTTAGTTTCCTTATCTACATTGAATAAAGCCTATCCTTGTTCATGAAGCTGTCTGCATTTCGGTCCTTCCTTTAACATCTTGCCCCCACTTTCATGACAGTTTAAAATCGCATCATTATGTTTATATGTCATTATCAACCATAAATTCCCTCATTCCTACATTTTAAATGAATTGCACGCCTGCAATGCAGGAAAAGATATTACATAAATTTAATATAACAATGATGCTTATTGCAGCTGCACATTTTTATGGGTTAACCCTGTCCATGTACAATCTTCATACTCAAGATGAATTAAACAACTAAGCGGTTCTTAAAAGCATATTAACCCCTTAGAATTTTCTATATTTCTATGTAAGTACCAGTTAAAACTTTACTTGGATTTTCACACAAGTCATAAAACTAAATTAAGAGAACTTAATTAAACAAAGTAGATAAAAACCTTATACTTATTTGCTAATTTAATAAGGAAATTCCTCTAATTGGAGGAATTTGAGCCCTTCATAAAGAGAAGTTTCAGTGCTGGGATGTTGGTGGGTTTCATTCTTCTTTACCATTCTTTGTTTGTATGCTTAGGGTCGCTGTCTTGCTGCATGTCTCTTGTTATCATAAGATTCAGTTCATGAAGTCAAACTAGTGACTTTTCTCTTTAGAATTGTCATAATGTGTAGGGCAAAGTAGAAAAGAGGACCCAAACGCAGACAGCTTCATGAAAAAGGGTAGGCTTTATTTAACGTAAAATAAGGAAACTGAGAAAACCAAAGCAAAATAACACAACCCCCCCCCCATAAAAAAACCCAAAAAAAAGGCTGACCCCTAAAGACATGTGGCAATGACTAGGACATATCTAAAGTGAAGTGGACCCGGTTTTATGACCGGCATCCCGAACCGGCCAACCACTGGGACAAAGCAATGGACCAAGTGAGGTCTAGCAGGGTGCAGTGCAGGGACAGGCTCAGAACAATGACCTGCCAATAGGCAGCAGCTAACCTGCAGTATCCCTGTGTGCACCCTTTAGGTCCAAAACAGCCTGGATTACCACACGGGCACCGCAGGGGCTGCTGAGGTGGTCCGGGTGGCTCAGAGATGCAGCTAACTGTCAATGCACTTGCATGCTAAGCCCTCACAAGACCTCGGCCATTCTGTGCCTACTCTACCCTCCCTCTTCAAAGGAAGGGTGAAACCTTCATCCCTCAGCTCATCTGATGCCCAGAGCAAGACTGGTGTGTGCACTCGCTAGCGCAGCCTGCAACTAGGTGCCTATTTGTAGGATACTGCACCAGCCTTGGGACATGCCTAGCAGGTAAAGGTGGAAGCCACATGTCAACTAAATACCCCATCAAAAATGCCCCATATCAACTATGTGAGCCATGGTGGATCAATACAATCACTGGACTGACAGATGGAAACGCGTCTTACCTTGATGATGGCCCGATAAGGACTGATCCACGCATCGTTAAAAGCCATGCCACAGCTGAATCCAATATGCGAAGCTGATTATTGCATTGATCGCACATGTGCAGAACGCAAAAAGCCTCACTGGATTCAGCTGTGACGGCAGGCTCACACCAGACTGCCCAATTTAGTCGGCGCAAGTCTGACGTGGCACCTGACAAGAACTTGCTGTGATAATTTAGAATTCACCAAAAGAATGCCAAACTCATCAAATTCATCAAAGATGGAAAACCATCCTGGTCCAAATGCAGCAAAACAGCAAACCATGATACTACCACCACCATGTTTCATGGATGGAATCCGGTGTTTTCCTTTCTACGGAGGATTAACTTATATGTTATATTAAACACTAACAAGTTAATTAATAAGTGAATTAAGTTGTTACCAAGTTTAATGTATATACAAAGTTTACTGATATTATAATTGAGAGGTGTGCAAACCTATTAGTTTACATTGGCAGTATGGTTTCATTCACATAATTTTATGCTTATTTAGGCTCCAGATTTAGATTCCTGCAAAGCTTTTAACAACAGATTTGAGAGCCAATAGCATATTACAAAACATTAATTAAATGTCAAACTTGAATTTTGGGTTTAAAAAAGTCAAGTCAAATTTATTTGTATAGCGCTTTTTACAATGGAGCATTGTCTCAAAGCAGCTTCACAACTTATGTTATTCCCAATTGAGCAACAGTGGCAAGGAAAAACTCCCTACACATTAATGTGAAGAAACCTTGGGAGGACCAAGACTCAAAAAGAGACCCATCCTCCTTGGGCTAAAGGTATTGGTACAGTAGGTTTACAGAAATACCTTAAACAAACAAACAAATGAAAACCATCTGGAAAATAGAAATTGCTGTTATTCAGGACATAAAGTCATTCTTAAATCCTATGAACCCAGTGGGAAAATCTCAGCGTACAACATCTCCATGTGACTGACGGAGGGAAAGAGTCACTGTTCTCAGCAGTCTGAGCATGGTGGGGCTGGTGGTTAAGAACGGCTTGGGTGGAGACAAGACAGAAGAGCATCTCGATGTGGGAACAGGATGGACAAACACCACAACACATGATGCACCGGCCACTGGAACACTGACTCAGAGAGAAAACTTAACATTAGTTTCTGTAGACATTTCTGTGACTTCCTGAAAAGAGAAATCTTATTTCCACATCCAGCTGATTTTATTCTGTGGCTGGAGACACTAGTATAGTGTTATAATATTATTATACAGTAATACTGCTGTGTGTAATATAAGTTGTATAATGAGACCTCTCTAATGAGTCTTGCTCTAATATCACACCGCTGTCCTTCACTCTATTAGGAACGAGGCACTAATGCAACTTGTGATAGCCTTCCTGCCTTCAGTTTATCACTCATAACCAAAACGTGTTTGCATAAAATGTGTAATGATTGAAATATGTCAGAAATATGGGCAAGTTTAAAGGTTTACATGCATTGCAGATCTCAACCAGACAGCTAAGAAAAAATATCTGAAATAAAAATCACTGCTTTAATAAAAGAAGATGTATGTGCAAGATAAAATGTCCATAACTCACACGTTACCTGGAATGAAAACGTCTTTCTGGAACAGTTTGCACATCTGTGACTTTTTGTTCTTTAAATAACTAATCAGCAATTAATCTGAAGTTTATAAGAAATATCATTAATCATACAGAGCTGTAATCTGAATTTGATGCTGATTACATATGCATGATGAATAACATAATGCATCCTAGTGAGGTTCCAGCATCAGCTATGCTAGAGGATACACACTCACCAATATCTTTAATAGGTACACCTCCTTATTTCTGAACTCAGTGTACATTTTCTCAGGTATGTGATTTTTAACATCTGCATTATGTTCTGTGAAGTAGGACATTGATGGAAATGGATGTTGACTCACATGGTCTTTTTCATCTACTGTAATTTAAATTTAAAGGGTATTTTTACAATGAAGCTGCCTACAAGCAATACGTAAATGCATCAGAGATACCACTTATAATTATAGAAAATAGAGTAATGTGTTGTTACAATGTTATCTATAAGCCCTGATGTTTCCTCGGACCTTCAGGTCCTACACCGCCTTCCCCTCTTTGCAGGAGGGGTGGTACCAGCTGACCCTGCCAGACGCTTCTGCTGAGGGGCTACCGCCAGGCTGGAATTGCCATCAGTTGTGGTTAGGTAGCACGCTGGGCACGGTGCAAGTTGAGGGGAACAATGGAGAAGGTCAACTGACAGATAACTGGGGAGAGCAAAGCGTATGACATCAACTGTAGCTTTAAAGGCAGGAGAACATGAGGAGCATGTAGAACATGGAAGCACCAAAAGAGCAGAGTTTAAAGCTAGGAAAGAGTGGTGGAAAGCTCAAAAGAGCATCAAATAATGCTCGTTGCAAGGCGGGACTTGTAGTCCACACCAGAGCATGCGGTAAATGTTCACCCTCTAGTGGTGAGCTGGGGTGCTGCAGCTGGCCTTGTGACAAAAACATCATCATATTTTCACACAAGTCCTAAAAGTAGATAAAGGATGTTATGAGTTGGGGGCGAGGTGTAAAAGAGAGGACCCACACACAGGACAGCTCAAAAACACTGGCAGATGTATTAACTCATAACAAACAGAACCTAAAAGATAACCAAAACCCAAAATACTAAAACCAAAAGGCAACCAAAATAATCTGCCTTACCAGCCAACCCCCGGATTGGCGGAAGCTAGGATGCAATGGACGATGGGGACATGATCGATGGCCATTGGTGGGCCCTGCCGAATGGACAGGTAGGGACGAAGGGAGGAGGCAATGTAGGTGGTGCAGGGACCATCCCCAGATGATGCCCCAGCCTGCAGGTTAAACACACATCCTAGAGAGGCCACTGCCTGGACCCTTGTGTACCAACATGACCAGGCAGGGCTCCAGGATGGGACCGGGGGGCACATAATGCAGAGGGATAACATTGTCCCTACTCTATCTACCAAAGCCTACCTTACCTCCGGTGCGATCCTACTCACAATAAGCGTTAATACCGGCTTGCTGCTCTAAACTCACTTCCACCTTTTCAAGTCTTGAATACAGCTGATGTAAATTAGGCGTACATCAGCGCTGTGCCACCAGATGGCAATAAAGCCTCGGTGAACCTGGCAAAGCCTCCCTTACAAGCCCTGAAAGAAGGCTGCTTCCAGGAACGGAAGCAGACAGACCCCTTACAAAGGGAACCTATGAAACAAATGAGAAAAAATATTATACTTGGTCATTAATTTATTGAAGAAAATGATCTATTATTACATATTAGTAATTGGCAAAAGTATGTGAACCTCTAGGATTAGCAGTTAATTTGCAAGTAAAATTAGAGTCAGGTGTTTTCAACCAATGGTATGACAATCAGGTGTGAGTGGGCACACTGTTTTATTTAAAGAATAGGGATCTATCAAAGTCTGCTCTTCACAACATGTGTATCATGGCATGAACAAGGGAGATTTTTGAGGACCCCAGAAAAAGAGTTTTTGAGAAAAAGAGGCTGGAAAAGGTTAAAAACCATGTCTAAAGAGTTTGACCTCCATCAATAAACAGACAGACTGTGTACAAATAGAAGGAATTCAAGACCATTGTTACTCTCCCCAGGAGTGGTTGACCAACAAAGATCACTCCTAGAGCAAGGTGGGTAATGGTCGGTGAGGTCACAAAGGACCACAGGGTAACTTTTAAGCATCTGAAGGCCTCTCTGACATTGGTTAATATTAATTTCCATGAGTCCACTGTAGCAGAATACTACTTTAAAATTAGACTTATTAGCTTTGATAAATAAAACAAGGCTCATTCCTTTTTGATTAATGAATGATAAATCACTTAAGGTGCTGTCACGGTGCCAAAACGTGTTATTTGCGAATGACTTGCAGCAAAAAATTGGATATTCGCGATACGTTCGGCATTTCCTACTTCATAGATTCTTTTTACGTCCGCACATGTTCGCATGATCTGAAAATGTCCGCGAAAGAAACTCCGTTCTGAGGACGCAATACAGCCACCATTTCTTTGCCAAACATCAGTGATTATGTTCTTAATTATTTGCACATTTCCGTTTTACACTAGCATATTTCTGCAATGGTTTGCTGAAAATGATTATGTGGCGCATGTATTGAGAATATATTGGTCATAAAACATTCATGTTGCATTGAAATATAAATGCTCCAATTAACATCATTCTTCCAAAATCTCCCGGACAGCTGCTGTGTGTGATTAACCCTACAAACAGTGCTGTCACCACATTACTGTAAGTTAAATTACTCACGAACCCGTGATTGCACCGACATGAGACGCATACCAAATGAAAGAGCAGAATAGCTTTCTAACCCGGCACTCGTGTCATATCCCAAAAAATTAGCAATCAATCAAGTTATAAATGCAGAAGAAATATATGACTTGAAAAAAATATATATAAGTTGATATTTCTACCAAACCAGGCTGGGAAAATTATGGACAATTCCTGGCATTGCCCAGTCTGTGATCTTCCACTGTTTGCATTTCAAGGCTTAGCAGTCACAGCTGACATCCCCATAGTTGGCTGTCTATATGCTGGTGTTTGTATATAGTTGTTTTTTTTTTATATTTTATATAAATATAAATTAAAAAAAAATATTAATAACTATAATTTATATATGGGTATGTCATATATTTCTTCTGCATTTAAAATCTGATTGATTGCTGATTTTTTGGGATATGGCACGAGTGCCGGGTATCATTCGAACAGACAACTACTGATTCTGCGCTTTCCAATGACAAGCGACACATCACACTGCGACGTACCGTTCCGGAAATATTTAACAGAGAAGAATAGGTTTTTTTATGCACGGTGCGGGCATCAGGCTCATAGGGTTAATCACACACAGCAGGGGTCCAGGAGATTTTGGAAGAATGATGTTAATTGGTGCATTCATATTTCAATCGCAACATGAACGTTTTATGACCAATATATTCTTAATACATGCGCTACATAATCGTTTTCAGCAAACCATTGTGGAAATATGCTAATGTAAAATGGAAATGTGCGAATAATTAAGAACATAATCATGGATGTGTGGCGAAGGAATGGCGGCCGTATTGCGTCCTCAGAACGGAGTTTCTTCCGCAGTCATCGGACATTTGCAGATGATTGCGAACATGTGCGGGCGTAAAATTTATTATTAAAAAAAAAAAATTATTAAGTGTGAATTACGAAAACGACAACCGTATCGGCAATATCCACATTTTTTCGCTGCTAGTCATTCGCACATAACATGTTTGGGCACTGCGACAGCACTCCGAAGACTGAATGTTGAGTGGCAGGAGCAGGCAGCTTATACAGTCTGCAACTCACACACGTGACGTGCGCAAAACTCCCGCTTTGTTCGCAACACATGCACAATTCAAACGAAATGCCTATGTTACACATTCTTAATTGGCGGTCATTTTTGGGGGGGATTCCACTACGGCTGACTGCGGAAAATCCACATTTATCCACAGCTCGTTCGCAAATAACACGTTTTGGCACTGTGACAGCACCTTTAGATGTTAATGTTAAATATACACAAATTAGCTCTAGTTTCATTCTGAAGAGCGAGTTCTCTAGTTATCTGAACCCCGGAGTGAATGAATGAAAATCTCTCCCACACAGAGCGGTAAATTCAAAGATATGGAAATTTACTAAAGCTAAACAAGACACAGTCACAATGATAACTTGAAGATGTAATAACAAATATAACCACAGAATGACTTCATAACAACATGAGTTTATATATTGATAACCATAAACAACTTCTTCTTTCGGCTTTTCCCTTTTCAGGGGTTGCCACTGTGAGTCATCAGCCTCCATCTCACTCTTTCCTCTGTCCTCAGACCAACTACTTCCATGTCCTCTCTAACTGCATCCATATAACTCCTCTTTGGCCTTCCTCTTTGTCTTTATCCTGGCAACTGCATTTCTAACATCCTTCTATCAAGATTCCCACTGTCCCTCGTGTCCGAACCATCTCAGCCTCTCTAACTTTATCTCCTAGTTGTTTAACCTGTGTTGTACCTCTGATGATCTCATTCCTGACTTTATCCATCC
>JAVSBU010118805.1:0-13097 GCA_033118015.1 Loricariichthys derbyi
TTCTGGCTAAGGCTTTGCTAAAGCTCCATACAACTCAATGTGAAATGCTAATGCTAACGAACCTGCTAACACCAAACAACTCACCAGTTCCGTCAATTTAAGGCAACTTCAAGCTCTATTCGACGTGCTTTCAGTGGCGATAGTTGGCTCCTAGAGCGGACAACCGATACTTTTAGCTTTATAACTTAAAACACTATGAAAAACGGAAAAATATAATTATAATTTCTGTGGCAGCTTTGGGCATGCACAGTTCATCTCAGAGTCTCCAAAAGTCTCCAATAACACCACAAAGTTGCTAGATTTGTCAATAGTCGCTTTTTTAAAAATAAAGTCGCTAGAGTCAATTAATTTTTACAAGGGGCATGACATTGATATTTTTTTAATTTATTTTGTAATTTATGATTGGCCTCACAGGGGCCAGACAGTTATGCAGAAATGGCCGGATGTGGCCCGCGGCCATGGTTTGCCCAGGTCTGCGCTAGACGGTCTGAAAGGTCGCTAAATATAGCAACAAAGTCGCTAAGCTGACCTCTCTCTCTCTCTCTCTCTCTCTCTCTCTCTCTCTCTCTCGCTCTCTCATGACCGCTACTCACTGATTTGCGTCGTTTGCGCATGCATTTGTGACGACAGCTTTTGGTACATTCTATGCATTGCGTCAGTCGCGATGGTGCGACTTTTAAATTGCGTTTTCAACTGATATAGGAATGCAAGATCGGCGTGATTTTTCCAATTTTTTTTCAAAAATGTGGAAAACTAACATCAGTGGATCCGCCAAACAAGTAATTAAAAAGTCTGGCCTAACCATAATCGCGCCCCGTCTACACTGAAAAGTCCGTGTTTTTTTTGGAATCCTGGTGAACTTGATTAGCAAACAACAACAGCACATCTGGTAATACAATATCATCACTGTCTCTCTCTAATGGTTTTTACCACTTACTGCTCATCAACCACAACTTATACCAGTTGGATAGCTTTTATTAAAATACATTCCAACTAATTATTAAATAAACAAAACAGATGACAGAGATAAAGCAGAGGGAAAACTTACGGAAAATGAAAAACAGTCAGTAGAGGGAAAACAGAGCTTAACTGCTCAGTAGCTTCCAAGACCTCATTAATTAGTGCTAGTTACTTTGTACCTGAAGACAATAGGCTTCTATCAAAGCACTTGTCCCCAAGCCAACACTCAAATGGCTGCTGCTATTCACATTCACATCTACTGCTCAGGTCCGTTCACTGGGTGCATTTAGAAGATTAACTGCTGCACTTCCACACCCGATCTCCCACAGAATCAGGGCAATTAGGAGGTAAAAACAAGGCAACTCCAAAAACTAGAAGCCATCAATTACAACCCAACCATCCTTCTGAGCATGCTGCTGCTTAACAAGACCAAATGTGAGTTAATTGAAGACTTGAGTGAAATCCTAGTGATTTCTGTAAACCACTTACTGCCAAGGTCTATAAAAAAACCATGAGCAACAGCCCACTGCTGACACTGATGTCCTGCTGTACTTTGAGGTGTTTGCCTTACCCAAGTTGGGGCACTGTTGTAGTCATCTCCATTCTCTGCATGGGCTCTGAATGGTGCTTTTGCCCTGGACCAGGCATGCATCTTTTCAGTCATAAGTCATGCTTCTTCCTCTTCCAATGGCAACACTGATCCTCTTGCCTCTGGGGGTGACAACTATTCAGGAGAAGAGTAAACTCGTCCAGTATCATTCATGTACTTCACCACATGTATAGTGCTGTCCCATTTCCCCTGGATTCTTTTACAAAATTGAACACTATGCTGCCTGTACATTATGGTACATTCAGGTAGTATCTACAACCTTTGAATTTGGAGAGCTTGTGCATCCACTAATGCCTCAGTCTTTCTTTTTGCCCTGGATTAAGCAACCTCAAGCATTTTCTGATGATCATTGGCCCACTCTTCCAGCGATCCTGTCACAATACCCTACTCTGTGTTCTCCAGCAGGCAATTTATTAGAAGATGAGGTCTTTGACCAAGGAACAGAGCATGTGGGGAATATCCAGTGGATTGGTGTAGTGTTGTTATAAGCAAACAACAAATGTGTTAAATGCTGTGGCAAAAAGAAGGGTTGTATAGCTCCCTGGTCAGAATAAATGCACTTTGGTACACCATACACATAAAAACATTGCTCTAGCTAGGACTACCTTTGCCAATGAACATGATATTTGGTCAGAAGTGGGATAGGCTTAGACAAACTTAGAGAAGACAACAGTGACAACCAGTACATTTTCTCTTCCATCTTTAGATCATTTTAGAGTAATAAAATAAATTGCTACAATATCCAGTGACCCCCATGAATGATCTCATCTTGGGCTGTGCTGCCTTAATCACCATACAGTGCAAACTCTTGTGACACTAGTGTTCACTGTCCTTCCATCATTTTGGAGAGCAATCAACACTTCTCTGAGTTTTGACAGCACTAACTGTTGTACTTCCTTCCATCAGGTTGGTGTTTCTACACAGCACATGCTTGCTCCTCTGTAGTAGGTGGGTGTCCTCAATGCCAGTAAAACTGGAAGAATTGTTGGGTCTGTGGCTTGGAGGACCCACAGGTATGCCCTGGGACGAATAGGCAGTGCATGAATAGACAAATGTATGAACTCAAAAACAATACTGATATTGTGAAACCAGGAACCACTTCTGGTTTGATGTGGGGGAAACTGGCATTCGAGTAACTGTGTCTGCATTGTCATTCTTCACCCTGGTCAATACTTACTCTCAAAGACAAAATGGCTATTAGTACTGCTGGAACTTTTGTTATTGCACACTTCAGAGCTAGCAGTGCTAACTTTATGGTGCCCTAATGAGATGATGTTACATTCTGGCTGGGGCAGCCCATACCTAGCATAAGCTATAGGTTTGTGCTTGCTTTACTGGTACTGGGAGAGCACTCAATCCCACATGACTGCCATTAATGTCCAAAATAAAGGATTTGCTTCCACATAAAAGAGTAAAAGCTCTTTCACATGACTCGTCCCAGTGCTCCTCAGTGGCACCACCATTTGGCTTCTTCTGACTGCCTTGTAGTACAACCACCAAATTATGTAAAGGTTCAGCATGTTTAGCAAAGCTGTCAACAAACTGGAGTAATATGAAGTGAAGCCTAGGGATGATCAAAACTCTGCCACAGTCATTGGGTGTTTCCAGATATCCACTAATTTTACAAATTCCCGATCCAATGATACATCCTTTATGAAGATCACATATCCAAGATAGTGAACTTAGGACTTAAAACTTCAACTGAAGCTTATGTTGTTGTAGCCTGCTAAACATGAGGTCTAACCGACTCAAGTGATCTTTAAGGGATGAAGAAAAGACTACTTTATCATCCAGATATAGCAGTAAAGACTCATTCATCACAAAAAATACACCCCATAAGGTGCTGAAACATGCTTAGAGCATTGCACAATCCAAAGAGCATGCAACTGACTTAAATAGTCCAAAGGGGGTACAGAAGACTTGTCATATTGCAACTGATATGTATCTGATCTTCTGACAGATCCATCAGAAATAATTAGACAAGGTTTCCTATGGTGCACATCAAATGTGCAGCTATAATTTTCTGAAAAGTGATTGGCAACAACCAGACAAACTGACTTTAATACACACACTCACATACACACAACAGCCAATACAAACCATCACTCTTAACTATGGATACGCCCATGTGTGCCAGAGGCACTGATTTTTCCAAGGCATTTGCCGCTGTCCTGCTGTTTTTTTTCTTCTGGTTTTCCACCTTCTAATTCTTCCAAATAAAATGGATTTAATCATCATCTGGTCCCATCAACAGAGATTGCTGTTTGAATCATACAACTTATGTCCTGGTTTGCAATCAAATTATTATGCAATACTTCCCCCATTCTTAATAAAGCTTTCCTAATAAGGTCCTACAATGCAAGGACACAAAGCCACCCTAACTATTCTCTGAAATTAGATCATAATTTTATCGTTTAATTTTATTTTATTCCATTTATGGCCAGCCTTGAGCTTTGCTGTACATCAGTGCCAAGCCACAATGTCAAGATCTGATTCTCTTAGATGTACATCACAGGAAAAGCATTGATTTTATTTATTCAGTGTGTTTCCAACAAGCTTATTGGAAGTATTTATCTTCAGGGTATGTTGATCAATTCTTTTTTAGTGCCCCTTCCTACTGACATGTGACAGGGGACTGGACATGGACTGATTTCTTTTCTTGTCTGTTAGTGGGTACATATAACTAAGCATATAGCCAATAAATCTTTAGAGATTTGTAGTAAATCTTGTAAAAAGCCTTCCCAGTTTGTGGTCTAAGGTGTTAGTAATCATTTAGTACATTTTTGTTCTGTTTTTATATAATTATTTTTAGTCTGACCTTTTCCAAACACAATTTGGACATAAAGCCCATGTAACCTTGAGGGTGAACCAGTGGGATAGAAAGAAATCCTGTTTCTCCAGGGTTGCTAGCCCATGATGGGTTTCCTCTCAGGTCAGGGGTGAGTTCAGATTTTGTCTATCTTTTCCTGAGCTCATACCTTGATGTCTGAGTCTATGATGTACAAACATTGTGTGAAATGGCAGGTCTTAAGTGTAGTTTAAATGGATTCAGTGTGTATTTAAGCAGACTAGATTGAATATTTTTTTTTTCTGAAAAACAGAAAAGGAAATTGATTCAAATATTCCTAATGGTGTAATTTCATTCAGCTATGCACCCGTTGTAGAGTCTGAATGACAATAAAGTTCACTTCACTTCAAACCACGCATCATAATGGGTCAGAAAGGTGAAATAGGTGACTTTGAAAGTGGCGTGGTTGTTGGTGATGGACAGGATGTCCGAGTATTTCAGAAGCTGCTGATCTACTGGAGAAAATATCTGGTGAGCAGCAGTTCTCTGCGTGAAAATTCCATCTTCAGGCAGAGGTCAGAGGAGAACGGCCAGACTGGTTTGAGCTGATAGAAACACAACCATAACTCAAAGAACCACTTGTTACAACCAATGTATGCCAAATATCATATCTGAATGCACCACACATCAAGCCATGAAGCAGATGGTCTATAGCAGAAGAAGACCAGACTGAGTGCCACTCCTGTCAGCTAAAAATGGGCAACTGAGACTACAATTCACACAGGGTCATTAAAATTGGACATTAGAAGAAAACATTGCCATTTCTGATGTGTCTTGATTTCTTCTGTGACTGAATGCTATATAAGACCAAGAACCCTAGACGACCTGACTGAACTTCAAAGATAGTGTGTGCAGATGGGAGAAACTTCCAGGTGGTTAACCATCATGGCAGCACTCTGCCAATATGGACTTTATGACAGAGTGGCCAGATAGAAGGCTCTCCTCAGTAAAAGACACATTCAAGGCCCCCTGTAGTTTTAAAAAAAGAACCTTAAGGACTCTCGGAGTCTGAGAAACAAGATTCTCTGGTCTGATGAAACCAAGATTGAAGTTGTTGGCCTCAATTCTAAGTGTCACATCTGGAGGAAATCAGGCCAATACCAATCACCTGTCCAATGCTATCTCTACGGTGAAGCATGGTGGTGGAAGCATCATGTTGTGTGAGTATTTTTTATTGGGTGGGACAGGGAGACTGGAGTCAGGGATGAGTAAAAGATGAATATTTTGAATGGAAACCTGATACAGAGCACTTGGGATCTCAGACTGGGGCAGTTTTCTTGGTACTTCTTACCAGGGTGCTGCCACACATTCTGGACACCATCTGAGCCAAACAGTTTTATTTTGGTCTTGTCAGACCACAGGACATGGTTCCAGTAATTTAGTAATCTGATGACACGAAGACAAACTTGTTTGGCTCATACGGTGTTCAGCATACAGTCAAGCATGGTGGTGGAAGCATCGTAGTCTGAGGCTGCATGTGTGCTGCTGACACTGTCTAACATCCACCAGCTATGTGACGTCATCATGGAATTCTGGTGAATTCAATGCCTAAGGCGGCGCTAGATAATAATGATGGTCACACAGAATATTGACACAATCGGGCACAATTTGGACATGTTCACTGTGGGTTGTACTCACTTTTGTTTCCAGATCCTGCCAGCTATAGCATCCCTAGTTCAATTCCAGCCACGGACCCTCCCAATGCCTGTGTGAGTTTAGTCCAAGCGCTTTGCTTTCTTCCTTTGTTTATTTTTATTGTTTACATCACTCTTTAGCATCAAAGGCCATTAAACGACAAATCACTGCACCTCGGATCGAACCCATGACCTTCTCGATGTGAGGTGACAATGCTACCCACCAAGTCTTCTTTCCTCCTAACATGCATTTTAGGTTAATTAGTGTTTCTAAAGTGCTCTTAGTGTGTCAGTGTTTGGGTGAGTGAGTGTATGTAGCGTATGATGGTTTGCCCTCCTGTTTCAGGTTTATCCTGCTTTGTGCCCTGTGCCACCCACTAGACACTAGCTTTTCCATGAACCTGACCAGTATTAAATGGATAAGAAAATGAATGAATGAAAGGATTTGTGGGAGTGTGTTTGGATAGGCCCATGATGTATTTGGCCTTCTCATACAAGGCTATGCCATTAGTCACTGCTTGTAAATCTGCACCCAGAAGTCCATGTAGTCTGTACACTTTGACAGTGTTAAACACATCAAAAGCAACATCTCGGACATCTTGAGCATATAAAACAAGTAATTATAAATAGACATGTCAGAGAGACACCTATTAGCCTATTCAGTTCTCAAGAGTTTGTATGATGCACTTGTGTCCTTTCTCTTTGGTGTGGGTGCCTGAATATAGTGTCAGCAACGGGTTTGCCATCTGTGAAAGCAGTATACAGTAATATTACTGCATCTGTCATAAAGCCAAATATAGTATTTCTAATGATTAATTCTACATGAGGTTGATGAACTGAAAACATTGAAGGGATGGGTAAATTGTAGTGCCTTTGAGTGTAAGTGTTTCTGTATGTCCTGGCATTTTAGAACAATTGTGTGTGTGGGTGGATGTGTTTTGCATGTTTTAACATCAGTTTATAAATTGTAATTGGCATGGTGTGGGAAGAAGGACCTAAGTGCAGGAGGCTAACGGTAGAAGGCATGATGGGCACATGCATCGAAGAGTGATGACTGCAGTGGGTCCCTTCTGACCCTACACTATCTAGGGCGCTGTTGGCTACATCGGCCCTCCTGGAACCTACTCTGTCTCCCACCCCCCTCCTTGGTGGAAGAGCCAGTACCTTTATCCCTAAGGGAGAGGGTAACCACTAGGAATGTCGTCACTAGGACAGGTGTGAGCAAAGGGTGAGGGAAATGGGAGAAAGGAGAGGATGGGAGAACTAAAAGGCAAAACAGCAAGGGTAGCAAAAAAGGCGGGTTAACAAAAATAACGAGACAGCGTTCGAGTGTAAAAAATCAACTAAGCAACTGAAGGGGAAGGGAGAACTGAGGCACCGAGTAACACTTTTAAAAAAAAACAGCAGCAGACCAAAAGGACATGGGCGAACGGAGCTCACCACACGCAAACTGAAACCAAAAGAGCTGCTGTCAAAAAACGCGAGACCAAAATGCGAGCACAGAATCCCGACACCGAAACCAAGAGAAACTACCTGAAAAACAAAGGATGCTTAAAAAACCCAAAACGTTAGCACGAAATGCGATGACAAAACACGAAGCAGAGAAATGCCAACAATAAGGACACACAGAGCAATCAAGGACACGATGAGGAACTCTGTCGGACGGCGTTAATTTGTGGGCGTCCGTTCAGGTGTTCCTCGTTGGCCATAATTGCCCCGCACACATGCAAAATCTCGTGTTCAGCCTGGCGTGGTTGGCGTTCCGGCTCTGCCCTCTATTGGGAATGCTGACTGATGACAGTAATGTGTTATGTCTGTCTGGACCTCAAAAAAAAAAATGAGTATGTGTTTGTGTAATGTGGCAAATAAGTGCTGGATACAGTAGATCTGGAGTACTCTGAGACTTCCACACTTTTCTGACTATTCTGTATTGTAAGTCAAGACTTTAAATCAGTACAGTGGTCATACCACAGTAAGAGACTGAGACAGAAAAAGCAGAACAGAAATAACTGATTGATTGACAGGTCCATCTAACTTTTCTTAAAAACATCCCAAGAATGAATAAAATATAAACATTGCATAAGAATGGCTCATGTCTCACAGTGTAGAGTGTCATCAGAATAACAGCTACTCAGGTTAAAATGTCACTAGTAACAGCTGTCTTTGGATATGTGTTATTAAATAACAGTATTCAATTCAGGTGTTGTGCTCCAAATAAACTTTTACACCTTGGGCTTAGCACAGAGTGAAACGCATACTGATTATAAGCCTCTTATCACTGTAAGCCAAAAACCACCTTGAAGGTGCTATGCTCCGTAACTGGAAAAAATGAGAAAAGTGGCTCCACTGATACACTTCAGAAGTGTCTCAGAAACCTGAAAAGCATCACATGCTGTAATTGTTGACAGGTCTATAGCAGCTGGAATGCAACTTATGAATTTGCTTTTGAGAAAATGAGAAACGAAATAGCCATGATCATACAGGTTACAACATAAATGTTAATTCGGCTAAACATATGCACGTTTTAAAAATTGGAAATTTTCACTGTTAAATAAAAAAAATGTTTGTTGAACACTTAATTAATTTTGAGGAGTAAGCATTAATGTAGATTTGAGGCCCACAATTGCTTCTGGCATAGTCTCCACTTTGTACAGGAACAAGACTGTATGGATTGGCTTCCATTGAATCATGAGAGCATCATGATGCCATAAACCAGCCAGTAGTGAACACTAGTCACTGTATCTTTTGTGCTGGTCCCAAGCCCAGGTAAATGGTGAGGGTTGTGTCAGGAAGGGCATCCGATGTAAAACACTTTGCCAAAACTAACATGCGAGTTCATCTAAGTGACATCATACAGGTCAATGCCCGGGTTAATAATAATAATAATAATAATAATAATAATAATACATTTTATTTGCATTGCACTTTACATTTGCGAGACAAATCTCAAAGTGCTACACAGAGTTAAACCAGAAGCATAAAACAACAATCAAGTACAACAATAAAATAAATGAAATCAAAAACAAAATTAGCAACTAAACTTCATAAGTTTTCCGAAATAAAAACAACAACGACCTCCACCAGTGCAGTTGACAAACAGGGTGCTGGTGGACACTGTGGTGCTGTTATTCGAAGACCACGAGGACAGAGTGAGATGGAGGAGGATGACTCACTCTGACGACCCCTGAAAATGGAAAAGCTGAATGAAGTAGAATACATAATGCATGATAATACAAATGACTAATAATAATCTACGGCGTTTTTGTTGCATCATGTTGTTTTTATTTAGTATGGTCTTGTTTTGTTGGAAAATTTATACTGTGAACCTCAAATAGGATTACAAAATGAGGAGATAAGTTCTAGACCTATTAGTATAATATGTTGCTGTCTTAATATTTTTCTGCCATATCTTACATTCATCAAACAGTGGGTGCAAAATACTTAATACAATGTTTTATTACGCCTTATTTAACCAGTATAGCAATTTGAGTGAGAAGATGAAAAACCTCAGGATGTTTTAGTATTTAGTATGTTCTCCTTTGCTGTAAAGATGGGTTTCATGAGGTGGCTCCACAGGTTTGTGGTTCATCTGATGATCCATGTAATGCCACCATGGTTTTACAGTATTCCAAAAAATCTTGTAAGCTACATAAGTGCATTAGGCTAGATTGCTTTGGAGGAAAACCCATGACAGCCAAACAATAGGTAGGTAGATCGTGAATGAATAGCAATGTTTTTAATTCATGAAATTGCAATATAAATGTGTTATCACTACTGGTCTCATACTTTTGGACTCCTCTGTATGTGCAGCGGAAGCTATATGTCTCTAATTATTGTGGCTCTAATCCAAGCACTTTTCTGCCCTTTCAAGGAATGTCCTCAGCTGCTGCCTGCTGATAGGATCTTGGTGCCTGTGAACGTGGTGAAGCCCATCACCCTGCGTGCCAAGAATTTGCCCCAGCCACAGTCAGGTCAGCGTGGCTATGAGTGTGTGCTCAACATACAGGGGGTTGAGCAGAGAGTCCCAGCCCTCCGGTTCAACAGCTCCAGTGTGCAGTGCCAGAACACCTCGGTGAGTTTGGGTTAACTATTAAACCTAAACCAGTGGTTGTTAAAGTTGTTTAAGAACTCCAGCAGCACTGCTTTATCTGATCCAGTTGTACCAGCAGAACACACACTAACACACCACCACATCAGTGTCACTACAATGCTGAGACTGAACCATCCATACAGTACCTGATCTGTGGTGGTCCTGTGGGGTCCTGACCAATAGAGAACCTGAGTAAAGGACACTAACAAATTGTAGAGAAACAGATGGACTACAGTCTGTAATTGTAGAACTACAAAGCACTTCGATGTAGTAAGTGGAGATGGTAAAAAGCATAAAGTGGCCAGTGAGTGAGGGGTAATTTATTTCTAAACCTAAAGCTCTTTTATTTGAGCATAATTAATAAGCATAATTTGAATAAGACTGTTAATAAGTGATATGTACTTTCACCACAGCTGCTTGCGCCACTACAGGGCAGACTCGCTCCACAAATCACCCCGGCGCGAGATCTCGCATGCATGGAGGGCAATTACAGCACACAAGGAACACCTGAGATCAGGCCTATAAAACAAGAGCGTCTGACAGAGTTCCTCGTCGCGTCCTTGAATGCCCTGTGTTTCATTGCCGTTGGCATTTTGCTCTGTGTGTTCATTGTATTTTTTCTTCGATTTGGTCTCGCGTTTCATGCTAGCATTTTCCGGATTTTGAGCATCTTTTTGTTTTTGGGTAATCTTGCATGATTTCGGTTCCAATGTTCTTCACTTTGGGATTTGCGGCTCGTGTTTTATTCTCATGTTTTTTTACGGCACCGCTTTTAGTTTCATTTTGCATGTGGTGAGTTTTGCTCACCCACACCCTTCTGATTTGCTGCTGTTTTTTCAGAATTTCACTCGGCACCTTAATTCTCCCTTCCCCGTCGGTTGCTTTGTTGTTTTTTGCGCTCAAGCTATTCCTCGCTACTTTTGTTCACTCAAATTTTTTTAACCCCTCGTTGTTTATTATATTTCACGTTTCCCCTTCCATCCCAGTCCACTTCCATTTCCCCTTTTCTGCTTCCCAGCTGTCAAGCACACCCCAGTGATGGTGTCTAAGGTGGTTCCCTATTCGCCTAGGGATAAAGGTACCGGCTCTCCTGCCAAGGAGGTAGGCGGAGTAGGCACTAGGAGGGCCGAGGTAACCGTGAGGGCCATGGATAGCATAGGGTCAGAAGACAGCCATCACTGTGTCATGCTTTGCCCTAACTCCATGCCCCCTGTTTAAACACTTAGGTCCTTCCTCCCGATATCATGACATGTACAGTATACACACTACCTGGACAAAAAATTGTCACCTTGTCATGTTTAAAGTGGTAGTAACTTGAAGCTTTTACAAAGGGTTTTGTACAAGGATGATTAGGCTATAAATACCAGCGGGGTGTGCAACAGGATTCATAGATTGAGAATAGGTGGTACAGTGCAGTGATTATCTCTTTTGATGTGTTGAAAATGGGTCACAAATTCAGATGTAAATGATTGGCATGAAAAGGAGTGATTGCATTTGGGTGTGCCAAAGGCCATAGTATGAGTACTCTAGTGTGTCAAAGCATGGTCATACGGGTCTACCAGCAGTGACAAGAATACCAGTTTTACAGGAAGTTTTCATCAACACACATGGAGGCATAACACGCTATTAGGTACGTTGCAGTCACAGGTGACAAATTCTTTTGTCTGGTGAGTATCTGAGATAAAAAAGGCTTAGGAATAAGTGTACAGCTAAATACAGGAGGGCATACGAGCACTCAAGGCATTAGCTAGCAGAGCTCTGATTTGCAATACATTTTCTTTTTTCTGCAGAATAAATAATTGATATTGTGATTTAATATGTGATGAATATAATACAGTACTTGAATATGTGGATTATACTCACAACATTGACTAGAGCTACAGTCATAACATCACATGAGAATTTTTACAAAGTGGACAGGGAACTTTAGAAGCCTTAATCCAACAGTATTACAAGTGATTGTGCCAGTTTGCGTATACTCTCAAAGACGAGAGCTAAGTTCAGACCCATGTTTGAAAGAGGTGAGGACACATCAGTAAAAGTAATACGATAAAAAACTGATTGCAGCATAATATTCTGAGAGCAGATGGGTTAGGAAGTCTAGAATATGTACTTATTCTTGTTGTATCATGACTGTGGCATTTGAAGGGTCCTTCTATCTACAGCTCTCTCTTTGACTCTGTTGGCAAAAATGATAAAAGCGTTTTCCATCTGAACACAATTACTTGAAGTGCCTCTCTTTCTCAATATCTCTCTCTCTCTCTCTCTCTCTCTCTCTCTCTCTCTCTCTCTCTGCCTCAGTACTCATATGAAGGGATGGAGATGAGCAGCCTCCCTATAGACCTGACGGTTATCTGGAATGGAGATTTTAGCATTGACAACCCAGCCCAAAACAAAGGTAAGCCCTCTCATTTCATCTCATTGACAAGATGTGTCGTTCATATAACTTTCTACCACTTTCAGGGGAAGAGACTGATACCTATACACAACACTCATCTATCACTTAATTTCCACAAATTCCACTATAATGACTGGATCCTGCTTGATTATATTTTGCAGTTTAGTGAATGTTTAAAAGTGTCAAACACAAAAAAGGTCTAGTTTTGAGCCACACCTGTGCTGCTATCTCACTCATTAGATGGAAATGATATACAGTGCCTCCAAGTAATATTCAACCCCCTGTAGACATTGCAGGATTACACATTTGGAGTTAACTTGTTTGGACTGTAGATGGACCTGGATATGTGAAATGCACTGCAGCAAAATAAGAATGTTATTTCTCTGTTTTTATTTTTTAATAATTTGCTAAGTTTACCAGAGGGTCAATTATTATTCAGCCTCTCACATCACCAGAATTCTGTTTGGTTCCCTCAAGTACTAAGAAGTAATTGAGGTATTAAGAACAATGAGCTTCACATGCTTGGATTAATTATCTGTTTTTTCCCACCTTTTCTG
>JAVSBU010119008.1:0-13090 GCA_033118015.1 Loricariichthys derbyi
TCTGTAGGAGCCAGAACTCAATGTTTGGTAGGGGATCAAATACTTATTTCTCTCTGCAAAATGCAATTAAATTTATACATTTTATACAGTGTGACTTTCTGGATTTTTTAAATAATCTCTTATTGTTAAAATAAACCTACCCTTAATATTACAGAATGTTCATATCTTTGTCAGTGCAAACTTACAAAATCTGCAAGGGATAAAATATTCATTTCCTCCACTGTGTGTGTGTGTGTGTGTGTGTGTGTGTGTGTACAAAAAATACAAATTAATATTATTTAAATGTATTCTATTAATTTAGCCAAACTGTCAAGACAAAAAATACAAATTAATATTATTTAAATTTATTCTAAGCATTGATATTAAAATTCAATTCTTTGCATAAGAAAAGCAGTGTCTCCAACTGAGGATAAAATAGCATTATTTGTGTGTAAAGTGTAATTTGTACAGTTAATTTTTCTATTCTCTTGAATGGAGAAAATAATAATACTAATAATAGTACTGATGTCCTGTAATATGGCATGGTTGTGATGTTTTAGGAATGTTTTTTATTTCTTATATAATAACTACCTTAAAAATATACTCATACTGAATTGCATAATCAACATTACTGTACAGTGATCAGCTCTTGTTCCATGTGTGCCTTCGTTTTGCGGAATTCCTTTATGGTCTTGAGCTCGCCCTGAATCATGCGAAACTCACTGGATCTCTCCCTGAATTTGTCTTCCAACTCACTAATCTTCATCTTATTCTCTGCAACCTGCAAAAACCAATAAAAATGTACGTGTGGTCAGCAACCCAACACTCATGATAACAGGGATGGTTTTTTTTCTCTGTAAAAAAATTAGCAGTTGCAAATCTGGGAATAGAGGGATGGCAAGTTTTCTGAGAAATGGCTTGTATGTACAGAATCGGTGGGATGGGAATTAGAACGTTTGGATAGCCCATGGCCTATACAGACCAGATCAGAGTGTAGCCATGCACCGGAAAACCCCAGTGACTGGAGCTATACAAGGATGTCTGTATCCACATATAGCCAGCAATTCCAATTCGACAAACTGACCTTTTGCCTCTTGTCTTGAACAGACTTTTGGGAATGTTACATAAGGCTAAGATTTCATTTTTTTGGCAGCGACAAGCCTTTGTCTGAGTATGTAGAAGAGTATTTAAAGCTTCCTGCAAACATATAATAATGATAAGTGTTATGAAACAACATCTGTACCTCGTACATCATCTTCTGTTATCATCTTATATCACTTTACAATGTTCATGAACAGAAAATTGAGAATATTCATATATGCATTCAAATTGTACATCTACTGCAAAGAGCAGTTTATGAAGTACAGCTAATAAGGTCCAGCTAAGGACTGACTGAAAAATAAAACCTGAATTATTGAAAACATATCTTACTGTATAAAATCACAACCAGTGTCACAACAGCATAATTTCTAGATAATAGAAGTATCACTGCCTGGATTTGGGAACTGCACCACCTCAAAAGACAACACCCTGCAGCAGATGCAGTGCAAACATCTGTCAATGATGTGCATGATTGGGGCCATCTTCAAAGTCAACAGAATTGTGGCTTTCTACCCCAAACTTTTTGTTGACTGCTCACCCCATTAAATAATTCAGAAACTTTGCTGTTGATCTACATATCATAATTTGTTTCTCTCTTCTTTGCCTCATTTTTAATTGCTGCCAGGAAGTTGCAGAGACACAAGACTACAGCTGGAAAAGTCTTGATGACATGATACTATGGCATTCTGACTTTCTCCTTGAGCTCAGTCACATGTTAGACCACTTACTAAATAAAAGTAGCAACAAAAGCAGACACCCACATTTCTAACTCCCTGCGACTGAATTAAAAAGAGTTTCCATAAGCTAAGTCCATTTCAGCACAAAGTGTTTTATCACATTACTGAGTCCTAGTAGAGTTGGCATTGAAGTCACATCTAAGTTCACCACAACAATGTGTTTTCCAGAACAATGCTATATGGATAAATGTAACATTGGCATAAGGGTCTAAAAAAAGATTTGTTTTATGTTTGCACAGGCCAAGTCTTTTTTGTCTCACACTTATTGGGTCCCATTTTTACCCTTAACAAAAAGATGTTAAATGGAAAACAGCTGTTGAATAAAGGAGTGCATTTCTAACTTGAGTTCAAAATATTTCATAGACACTATTGCTGGTCCAAATGGTCTTATGGTTAGCTACCATTTTGGAATTACATTTAAAAAATCCTCGAAAAGTACTCACATTCAGAGAATGGGCTTATAAAAAGCTTTGATCAACATAATAATAGTGTTGACGTGACATTATAATTTGCTACCAACAAACCATAAGACACATAAGGCATGAGCTTGCTATGTATCATAACTGCCATATGTATATGCCAGTATGTACATTTAATTTCAGGGTCTATGTTGTAGCTGAATTGGATAACATGACTACAAATTTGGGAGTCTGTAATAAAGTTTTGTTTATTGTGCTTTTTCCACTACAAATCAACCAAGTAGGAACATGTATAATTATAAATGAATGTTTGTTGTGAGCAACACGTCTCATACATTCTGGTTTTAGAGCAGTCATTCAACAGACTGGAAGTGTAATTAATAGGTAGTGGTACATGAGATATGAATGACAGGTGCCATATACAGACCTGGCATTACTAGTCATGTAAAACTGTCTCATGCCAAAATCTGACCTGCTTTCAGTAAACTGTCCAGTCACTCCCTGTTCTTGGAACATGGTTGTTATGTTTATATATAATGGCTAAACACACAACTACTATTTCAGTTAGAGGGAAAGCCTGGCAGTGCTCAGACCTGTGGGTACTTACTAAAAGTTCTTTTTCCGCTAAGGCTTTTGATTTCTCATCTTTAAGCTGTTCTTCCAATGCAGTGATCTGTAGAATCAAAGTCATTAGAAATGAGTTACGTATACAGTATGATATCATGTGCACATCTGGTATCTGATGAGGCTAAATCCAAAACCACCTACTAAATAGCACAGGGCCATTTACAGCTTCATGTGTGTGATGTTTATAGTTCCTCTAATTGGCAAAGTGTCTGATGTAAGTTTTGCCAAATTATTTAATTCCAGTTCAGGGATGCAGATGGCCCAGAGCTATTCCATTGCAGTATCTGGTAGACATCACTGTCACAGCAACCCCTGCAACAACACCCCCATCTGGCCTTATCTCTTTCAAACACAGTCAGTCATATCTCTGTGTGATGTCTGACCCTGCCAGCCAGCAGTATTGGTTTTAAGTGACACTGATTGTAAGATGGCTCTTGGTGCTAGATTGGCTGGTCTGAGTATGTCAGTAACTGTTGATCTGCTGGGATTTTCATGCACAGCTTTCTCTAGGGTTTACAGAAAATGGGAAAACTTTCAGTGAGTGTCAATCCATCAGAGCACCTTTGGGATGTGGTGGAATGGGAGATTCGCATCATAGATGTGCAGAAGACAACTGTATATGCCAATATGGACCAAAGTCTCTGAGGAATGTTTCCAGTCCCTTGCCGAATCTATGGCATTAGAATTAAAGCAGTTCTGAAGGCAAAAAGGAGTTCAACTTGATAACAGCATGGTGCATGTACACCCCAATTCCAATGAAGTTGGGATGTTGTGTAAAACATAAATAAAAACAGAATACGGTTATTTGCAAATCCTTTTTCAGCCCATATTCAATTGAATTCAAAGACAAGATATGTAATGTTCAAATGGATAAACTTTATTGGTTTTTTTTGCAAATATTCACTCACTTCGGATTTGATCCCTGCAATACATTCCAAAAAGTTGTAACAGTGGCAGTGGGGTTTTGTCAGTGCCTTTGGCAAAGATCATATATACTTATGTCATGGCAACATTAATGCAGAAAAGCACACTGAGATTTTAGAGCAACATATGCATTCAAGATGAGATATTTCCAGAGACATACAAACCTTTTTTTTTTCAAGACAATACCAAACAAATCAGCAAAAATTATCACTGAAATATGCAAATCACTTCAATCTACCTTTGAGGAACATTGTTTTTAAACGTTTCAATAATGTTTCAATAATTTTCTCACACATTTCCTTTGTCATTTCCATCTTCTGCTCTTCAAAGTCTCAGCCTTTCTTGGATGCTGCTTTTGTACCAAATCATGATCATAATCACCTGTTTGAAATCCCATCATTATATAGTTTTTTAAACTCATTACTAGCCCTAAATTGCCCCTGTTCCAACTTTTTTGGAATGTGTTGCAAGGATCAAATTTGAAATGAATGAATATTTGCAAAAAAATAATAACGTTTGAACATTACATATCTTGTATTTGTATCAGAATCAGATCAGAATCAGAATCAGTTTATTGCCATGTCCAATGAACAAATTCACAGACTAGGAACTTGACCTGACACAAGGGTACACAAGAAACAGAGAGCACCAGAATGCTGTGGCAGCCGTGCATGGCGCCAACTTAAGCTAGAAAACAAATAACAGATAACAAGGAATACATGAGATAAGGGGACGAGAAAAAAACATCCCCAGACTATGATCATTAATTAATGCAGTTTGGGAACTGAAAAAACACCTCTGCACAGTTATGCACAAATACACATTACAACTGAGACTCATAACAGGAAAAAAGCAATGAAGGCATAAGAACGAGGGAGAGAGAGAAAGTCTCTGCATGTTGCCTTTCTGGAGGATTGTTTAGATTCCAGCCGTGACTTTGGCCAAGGTACACGCTGATAGGGGGCCGGATAACATAATAAGCAGACTCGGGAGCCAGAAGCATACTTTAGCAATCTGACTCACGTCCATTCCGTTCAAAATTGTCCAAGTGGTCTCTAAAACGATCCAAACTCCGTTGCAGATCCGCCAGCTTCTCCAAGATCAAACCATTCTCGCGACTAACAGTCACAGTCTCAGCGCCAAGCAATCTACTCATCGAATTAATCATGTCAGGCAGTGGAAAAGGGCCTTGGACAGCTGCCTGAATTCCACGAACTTTTTGATACGCTAGGACAATGCCTAATCCAATCAGCAAAAAGTAGTACTGTACTACAAATACATATCTTGTATTTGTAGTATATTCAATTGAATATGGGTTGAAAAGGATTTGCAAATCATCATGCTCTGCATTTATGTATGTTTTACACAACGTCCCAACTTAATTGGAATTTGGGTTGTAATAAAACAAATAACTGTTATGCTTGGGAGTGAGCAGGAGATGAGTGCAGGGAACTAGTGGTTAAGCAAATTTTATTACAGAGAGCTGATAGCAGATATACATTACAAACGCAAACAAATTTGAGATCAGTTCACAATGTTCAAACCCGAATCATAAAACAATGCATTTAATACAGAAGGTCTAGGCTGTGGTATAGTCAAAACGGGTGGCTATCAGTAACAGGTGAAAGAATTTACAGTAGGATATTTTCATGGTAGTAATGTGGTTTCACAATGAACTGAAGTAAAACAGGGGTTTACAAGTCAAGAGATGATGGATGAGATGAGTACCAGGTGTACATAGTCAGTCGGCTGGCAAATTAGATCGCACAAGTCCAGAAATGCAGTCAGCGATGAGTATGTACGATTGGGATTATGGTAGTTGGAGTCTGTCATGGCGGATGAGCTGGCTGGCAGTGTGCCCTAATACTTAGAAAATCACTCTTTGGAATGTGATTGCTTAACAGCAGCATTTTAACATATTAGACTTCACAAGACATCAATGGTGGTGATGGTTGTCAAATAAAGAAATAAATGACAAAATGTATTTTTAAAAATTATTTATAAATATTTTTTAAATAGTATCGCATGAAGATTTGTATTTTACCATGGATGGCATGTGTATAAAAACTGTACATTTTTGCAAACACTTACTAACTAGGTAACAATTCATAAACTTACCTTTGCTTCTTTCTCAATGTCTTTCTTTTTGAGGAATGCTATGATGTCAGTTGTGTTCTTCTCTGCTCTATACTGCTGATTTGTAAGCTCTTCATTAGCCCGGGCTAGATTGCGAGCAATTTCTTGATACTCCACCCGGGAGTTCTCCATCACTTCTAGACGAGCCTCCCAAAGGGCAGCATTAGCTTTAGCCCTTTCTAGATCACATTCCTTATCCAATTTGGACTCCAACTTGCTTTCTTTCTTTCCTTTTCTAAGCAATGATAAGAATATATATTTAGAAAAGATGAACTGACAGATCACAGGAGCATGAGCAGAAATAATTACTTTCAGAACAAACAAGCTTACACTATTTCAGCTCTTGTTCAGTGTACTCTTAAATTAAAACATGGGATTTGAACTATGTTGCAGTGCATGAAATAATGTGAAATTATTAAATAACCACTAGTGAAATGCTTCTATGTTCTATCTATTTTGTTTTTCAAATTTAATTAAACATTTTTATTACAAATCATATAATCATCATAATAATTCTTTAATCCATTCATTGTCTTATCCAATCATTATGCAAATTCATTATCCGTTTATCCTAGTCAGGGTCACAGATGAGCCAGTGCCTAGCCAGTGACACAGGGTGCAATGCAGAAACAACCCTAGATAGGGCGCCCATCCATTGTAAGGCATACACATTCACATGTTCATACACACACTCACCCATTAAGGACACTTTGAAAACACCTAACATGCATGTCTTTGGAATGTGAGAGGAAACCAGCATGCTGGGAGAAAACCCAGGTGGACATGAGGAGAACATGTAAAATCCACACAGGTGGGACCCAGGGTCACGATTGAACTGGGGATCTCAGAGCTGTGAGGTGGAAGTTCTAGTCACTGCACCACCGTACCACCTTGTAATTTCAGTGATATGTTAAATCTTTGGAAGAAAATCTGATATGTTTATTATTATTATTTGTTATGGTTCCCTTTGCCTTTATGACAGCATGCACTCAAGATGGCATGGGCTTCACAAATCTGAGTAAAATCTGATGATCACTGTCATCATGTTGTGATGTTACCGAATGTTTTTTTTTTGTTTTTGTTTTTTTTTGCTGTCTTCAAGTTCCGCCATATTCAGCGTGGTCCATGTCAGTCGACTGTGAAGGAAAGCCTATGACAGCCAGCACTCATTGATAGTTTTTGGTTTTCAGGCAGTTGTTAAAGCTTTGAGGTTTGTTTTGAGACAATATTCTCCAGAATTGTTCTCCACAAACAGGATTCAAACAAGCAAGTGGTATCAGACTTTTGGCCCCCACTGTATTCCTTTTGCTAATTTAAATGCATATACACTCATCAGCCATTTTATTAGGTACACCTATTTGACCGTTAATACAAATAACTAATCAGCTAATCACGTGGCAGAAACTCATATCATTTAGGCATGTAAACATGAACAGAGCATCAAAATGGAGAAGTGTGATTTTAATGACTTTGATTGTGGCAGAGTTGTTGTTGCGAGAAAGGCTGGTCTAAGTATTTCAGAAACTGCTGATCGACTAGAATTTTCACACACTGCCATCTCTAGGGTTTATAGAGAATGGCTATGACTGAGATCAAAGGAGAAGGGCCAGACTGTGTCAAGCTGATAGAAAGGTAACAGTAACTCAAATATCCACTCATTATAATAGCGTTATGCAGGAGCATCTCTGAATACATAGCACGTCAAACTTTGAAGTAGATGGTCCATAAACACAGAAAACCATACCAGGTGCCATTCATGTCAGCTAAGAACAGAAAACTGAGGCTAACAATTCGCATTAGCTCACCAAAATTGGGCAATAGAATATTGGAAAAATGTTGCTTGG
Organism: Loricariichthys derbyi; assembly: GCA_033118015.1. Classification (NCBI taxonomy): domain Eukaryota; kingdom Metazoa; phylum Chordata; class Actinopteri; order Siluriformes; family Loricariidae; genus Loricariichthys; species Loricariichthys derbyi. The sequence goes on from JAVSBU010119008.1 coordinate 7,768, forward strand.
TCTGACTAGTCTCAATTTCTGCACTGACATTCAAATAGTAGGGTCAGAATTTGGCACAAAGTATAGGAAAGCATGGATTCATCCTGCCTTGTATCAACGTTTCAGCAACTGATGGTGGTGTAATGGTGTGGGTGATATTTTTGGCACATTTTGGGTCCTTTAATAAGCATTGTGTAAAAACCACGACCTACCTGAATGTTGATGCTGACCATGTACATCTACATGCAACGTCACAAAACTCAATCATCTGAAACTGTTTTCCTGAACATAACACTCTACTCAAATGTCCTTCACAATCACCACATCTCAATAATAATGATAAAAATTCTGCAACCTGCATGTTATCATGTGAATATGGGCCAAAATATTCAACTTTCCAGCACCTTGTTAAATCTATGCCACGATAAAATAAGGCTAAAAGTGTTCCAACTCAGCACAAGCGAGTTATACCTAATAAAGTGGCTAATGTGGCTAATGGACCATTGTGACTATATCCCAAAAATTAAACGTTTGCTATGTGCAACAGTAATGATTCACATAATCCTCTACTGTTTCTTATTAAAAAGAAAGTTCTGAGACCATACAGAAGCATTACTGGATCATCTAGCATTGTGCCCAATTTTGGACACATCACATTTTTCTAATTATTCTAAAATGTACGCATTAAAATATGTAGACATATGCAATAATTAAGTTACTTTTATACAGCAAATTAGCAAAATCTGTTATCAGTCGCCACTTTCTAAAAGACTATTCCTTCATGTAGATCTAAATACATTGAGACATTTCAGGTGAACAGCTTAACATCCACCTTATGAATGTGTAACCCAATAGAAGCACAACCATGGACACACTTCAAACACTGTGCATTATTAATAAACCCACTGTGTATGCTTTATGGTGTCTTAGAAGCATAGTGTTTTTTGCAGTAAATTAGTTTGCAGTAAAGTAGTTTGTATGCGTAGAGTTGATATTTATCTTTACAACTGTGGTTCAAAATTTTAAACTTTGTCCTCCTGGCAGGACAACAAACATTTGTGCAGTGGTGTTTATTTGTTTATATTTCCGTATTAAATTAAAACATAATGTGCTTTTCTTGTTCTTTGCTCATATAGGTACGGTATTTACATCAGATAATGATGTTCATATTTCTAATGTGAATGCTCTAACCTGTTCATAGAGGGCATATCTATATCAAAATAAGGGCTCATCACAAGACCTGCTTTACTGGAGCACATGTCCAAGTAAAATTGGCTGTGTCCCAATAATATCACAGTGGTAAAAAGTACATTTTATCCTGGATTACAGAGCAGAACCACAGGACATGCCACACAAACTCACTCTAGGAACTACATTTCCCAGCATCTGACCAAAAGTACATATTAGACCACTAAAGCAAAGGCATTCATTGAACTTGGAAAGACATTAGTTAGGTTAGTGTAAACAAAAACAATGCAGTTAATAAAAATTATTTGATGTTAATTTCTTCTTCATTTCTCATCCATGACAGAATAAGACCCACTGTAGTGTCACATACCATTAAACTATTTAATCTTTAACAGGCTTATTTTTGACTCACAGTTGAGCCCTTATGACTGACTGGCAAGCAGAAGGGTACAGCTGTGTCCATCTAAATTGTGTGTGTGTGCCCTAGTACAACAAGTAAACCAGAAAAGCCTCTCATTTAAAGGCACAAAATAACTCAAGATACAACTCAGTACAACTCAGTACAACTTTTATTGATTTACGTTTCTTTGCAACTATGTGATGACAGGTTAGCTGAAGTCCTGCCTGTATGTATGTTTAGATTATACAATTCATAATTTCAAATGAGAGATAACATACACTCTGTTTTGTGTTTTGGCTGTGCAAACATTAAACCACACACCACAGAAATGCCTTTGTGGCAATCCGGACTCCTTCTCTAAGAGTAAAGCTTAATCTCTCTAGTTATACTTGATCCACACATTTTGTTTCCCCGTTGCTGTTTTTATTGCTCATATAGAGCACTTACATATATTAGAATGAGGACAAGTTTCTTTTATTACACTGAACAAAATAAATACAAAATCAATACTGAAAAAATCAATACTGAAAAAGCTCAGTCACCCTATCTACACTGAATGGTTTACTGCACATCTAGACGCTATTTTACAGTACTCAGTTGCGAAGCTGCTTGTGCTTTTACTCCAGAGATTGAAATGAAAAAGTAATGAGTGTTAGAGCTTAATAAATGTAACGTAAAGAGACGTAATGCACAAAAATGTACCATGAAGACAAAGCGTTACAATCTGTATGTAGAGCAATCTAAAAATGTTGGAAATTCAGAAAAAAATAATTTATAGTTTTCAATTAAATCAAATATAATTTTAAAATTACTTTCCTATTTCCTCATAATAGGAAGTCATTGTGTTTTTGCTTTGACAATATAAGGAAATGAGATGGCAAGATTATGTATTTGTTTAATTTTAAAATTCCATAAAATGACAAATTCAAATTATCAAATGAGACCACCATATTCCTGAAAACCACCTATTCTTGTACTTAACATGTGGATCTCAAGTGTTTCTACTATAGGAATTTGGAAAAATAGGATAGCAAGATTTGTTTTATATGCATCACTTTTGGAAGTTCAATAAAACAAGCAAATCAAACTGTTATCAAATCACACTACTATGTTCTTGAATAACATTTATTTATATACCATGACACAAATTTCAGCAATTTTTACTATAGATATTTGGAATAATGGGATGGTCAATTCAGTTCTATATAGATCACTACATTTACATTTATGGAATTTAGTAGACGCCCTTACCCAGAGGGACTTACAATGTATATATTCTTACAGTCCATGAAATTGTGGATTCAGGGCCTTGCTTAAGGACCCAACAGTGGCAGTTTGGAGGAGGTGGGATCTGAACCCTTGATCTTCTGGTCCATAGTCCAACACCTTAACCACTTGATTACCACAGATCACTATTTAAAGTCCAATTAAATAAGCAAATCAAACTGTTATCAAATATCTCTATTGCTACTACATTACTGAAGAACAGTTAGACTTGTGCTCAGAATATATGAATTTTACGCATTTGTACTGTAAACATGTGGAGAAATGGGATGACAAATGTCTATAAACTGTCAATTCAATTCTCTATAGATCAATATAAAGTGCAATAACACGAGCAAATAAATTGTTGCCAAATCACTCTACTAAATTCTGGAAGAACAGTTAGAAATAGACTTGTACTGAATATGTGTATTTCAGACATTTTTGAGATGGTTCTGACATGTCCATTGTCCAGAGGAGGGACAGTGGGTATATTAGTAGAAGGATGTTAGAAATGCAGTTGCCAGGAAAAAGACAAAGATATGGGTGCAGTTAGAGAGGACATGGAAGTAGTTGGTGTGAGGACAGAGTGAGATGGAGGAGGATGACTCGCTGTGGCGACCTCAAAAATGGAAAAGCTGAAAGAAGAAGAAGAAGAAGAAGAAGAAGAAGAAGAAGAAGAAGAAGAAGAAGAAGAAGGAAGGAAGAAGGAAGAAGGAGGAAGAAGGAAGAAGAAGAAGAAGAAGAAGGAAGAAAGGAAGGAAGGAAGGAGGAAGAAGGAAGAAGAAGAAGAAGAAGGAAGAAAGGAAGGAAGGAAGGAAGGAAGGAAGGAAGAAGAAGAAGAAGAAGGAAGAAAGGAAGGAGGGAAGAAGGAAGCTGAAAGAAGAAGAAGAAGAAGAAGAAGAAGAAGAACAAGAAGAAGAAGAAAGGAAGGAAGGAAGAAGGAAGCTGAAAGAAGAAGAAGAAGAAGAAGCAGAAGAAAGGAAGGAAGGAAGAAGGAAGCTGAAAGAAGAAGAAGAAGAAGAAGAAGAAGAAAGAAGAAGAAAGAAGAAGTTTTTTACTGTACTATGCTAGCACTGTGACTTTAGTCCTTTCAGCTACCTGTAGTGTTTCCACGGAGTCACCGGTAAAACGCAGCAACGAATAAACTGCAACTCAATCTATACAGCATAACTTTAGCCACAAAAGTCGAGCACATCACTAACCTGAAGACCTTTGCTAAGTTAGAAAAGCTGCCGTTTACTTCATTAGCCTAAACCAATATTAGTTTACATGGATTAAATTACCAGCATAGAAACATATATTTTAACAGACACGATTGGTGCTTACCCCTTCCCCTTCTTTCCTCCTTTCTTTTGCCTTTTCTTAATCATATTCATCAATAACTTCGAATTAAACAAATAATAAACTGTGTGCAGCAACTCTGCTTCACAGCTTGGCTGCCATTTTGTTTACTGTTACCATGGAGACAGGGATCTGTCGAGCTCCTACCGTCCTTTATCTCTGTTTATCATGATTACCTCAGTCTTTTTAACCTAAATATTGTTTGTATCTTATAACGTTTTAGCTACTCATACCAATACACAGATTAATGGTGAAGATGTTAGAAACATTTACTGTAAAATAATTATACTATATAAAAGAATTATAATTCAATTATAATACCAAAACTAGATAGCATCTGCTAGATTGTTAGAAGGTAGCTGTAAAAGACCTTTAAGAGGCTTCTAGGACAGGAGTGGTCTGTAAGACTAAAAGATGTGGTAATAGATCTTAATATTTTGATACTTCCCTCACAATAGAGACCTAAATATTGTTAAGAATTTGTAGAAAATGGGGCAGCACAGTGGTGCAGTGGTTAGCACTGTCGCCTTAGAGCTCTGAGATCCCTGGTTTGATCCACCAGTGTGGAGTCTGCATGCCAGGGGTTTGCTCCAGGTGCTCCAGCTTCCTCCCTCAGTCCAAAGATGTGTGTTAGATTAACTGGTGTTTCCAAAGTACCCTTGTGGGTGTATGATCACCTCAAGTCAATGATATCATGAAATATTTACAAATTTCAGTATTTAACATTTAACTCATGAAAATTTAAAAGTGGGGAGCATAACATGGGTGGCGGTAGACCCACTTTAAAATGTTGCTGTTCCCCAATAATATCACTACAGGACAGATGATGCAAATTCACTACAGTAACTACATTACCCATAATGCCTCACTTTTCTTTTTCTTTCGGCTTTTCCCTTTTCAGGGGTTGCCAGAGCAAGTTAGCCTCCTCCATCTCACTCTGTCCTCTGCATCCTCTGTGCTCACACCTCCATATCCTCTCGAAACTGCATCCATATATCTCCTGTTTGGCCTTCCTCTTCGTTTTTTTTTTACCTGGCAACTGCATTTCTAACATCCTTCTGCCAATATACCCACTGTCCCTCCTCTGGATATGTCCAAACCATCTCAGTCTGTCCTCTCTAACTTTATCTCCTAGTTGTTTAACCTGTG
>JAVSBU010119221.1:0-13086 GCA_033118015.1 Loricariichthys derbyi
TCGTGCATAGTCCAGATTGAGCTCAGATAAAGTAGAGTTATGGAGCAAATCTGAAGTAGGTGTGTGGATGTGTCCTTTATATCTTACTCAGAAAAGCTCTTTGCTTAAACAAAACTCTTGCCGTATGTGCCAGGCCCCCTCACGTCAAATCAAAGTCAATGCAAATCTTTACATGTGGGTTTACATGTATGTAAAAGAAACTGGTTTAGGTCTGACTTATCTAACTTTGGTTTAAATATAACATACTGATCTATAGTATGTGTGAATTTGTGATAAATAAGGGTTGAATTACCTGAAAATATATTAATAAGATTTAGATTGGGAATATTTTATAGATATGTATAAAGATATTGGGAAGCTCATATGCTTTGAGAGTTAAGGCTTTTTAAAACTACAGATACCTCCATCTCAATCCAAAGGATTTGATTTTTGAGCTACAATTCCAGTTGGTATGTCAAGAAATGACCCAAACCCCCAAGCCACCCTGTTTATCTTACTTGGACTATTTGCTGATCCCTGGATTGGACCTGAGACAGTCCATGTTTTCATAATTACGGCAGGACCAGGCTAAAATCAACTAGGTTTAGGGCATTTAGACATCATAGGGCCAGAAGACGCCCATCGCTGCCGCTAACGTGCCGCAGCCTTTTGCCCCCTATTTTCTGTCCCTGCATTTAGGTCCTCTGCTCATATTATGACAGAAGGATGTGACCAGCCCATCAACCTAGCAAGGGCTTGAGCCGACGAGCCAAACATCCAGCAGGCCCTCAGCATTCAAGGGGCCATATTCGGGCTCCATGAGCAGCAGCTCCATGAGATAGCTGACTCACTCAATCAGCTAGCCTTGGCCAGGCCCTGTACACATCAGCAACACAGGCCCTGGCACCCGCATTAGTCCCACCCCCTAGCTTTGACTCATCCATCACCACACCCGTGAAGTTCTTGGGTGAGCCAGATAAATGCTGGGGTTTTTTGCTGCAGTGCAAAAAAGAAGAAAGGGAAAGCAGTTGGACCTGATGATATACCAGTGGAGGTATGGAAATGCCTAGGAGAGATGGCAGAGCTAGTGAGACTATGTGCCAGCAAGCTGACCACAGGCACCGGCTGGCACCCTCCTACAGACCAGGGCAGAGGGTTTGGTTGTCCACCAAGGATCTCCCCATCAGGGGGGTCTTGGGTAAGCTTGTGCCGAGATACATGGATCCTTTTAAGGTGGGTTAAGGGTGAACAGGTGCCCCCTAAGAGGAGAGGTGCCTGGGAGGAAATTGTTCATGTAGTCGTAGGCCGATGCAGTGGCAGGCCCTGTGCATGCTGTTGACTGAAGACCTCTGCCAGGTCAAGGTACTGGGTGGGTATGCCTGTGAAGTTGGGGGCAGAGATGGCCTTGCTGGGGGCTGGGACCAAGAGCGCTGGAAGGAGACATGACTCCTGACAACAGGGAGTCCAGTAGATGACCAAATTGGTCTCCCAGTCAATGAGGGGGCTGTGACTCTGAAGCCACAGAGGAGCCTAGATGGGGCAGCTGGGTCATGAGGAGTGAGATCTGCTCCCCCATGCAGCCCCAGTTGGATGGACACCGGCTTAGTGTGGTAGCATACAGGGCCAGAGCCAAGGTGATGACCATCGACTGCCACAAGCAGCGAAGGCTGCTCCAACTGCTCCAGTCCCCAGACCCAACTGCTGAGCCAGCGCATCATCAACGAAGTTTCCCATGGGTCCAGAGTCGATGCTGACCTGGAGGTTTATGGGTGGCCCTATGGCACCACCAACCTGGGCTGGGAGGAACAAACCTGAGTAGAGAGGAGGTTCATTAAGCCCAGGACCGACCTCCATTATTGTCTGCAGGACTGGCCAATTCCTGACAGCCTGCTGGTGGAGCCTCCTAACTGCATCGGTTCTGGGTTCGGGCGTGAGGTGTGCTGTGGACCCATGGGTGGCTGAGCAGGAAGCTACAAGATGCGTGAGGAACAGGTAGGAGGGGCGTGTTCCCGATCCTGTTCCCTGAGATGGGCATCTAACCAAGTGCACAACTCTTAGAAAGCAGACAGGGAGGCAGGAGGGTCCCGGGCCACCAGTTCATGCTTCAAATGATCATTCAGACCCTTAAGGAAGACCGCCTGAAGTGCTGTATTGTTCCACTTAGAACAATATTATGTATTCAACCACTGGTGGGAGCCCTGGGCGAGCTCAAGCAGCTGCAATGTGTGGTTACCTCCACCATGAGGGTGGTGAAAGGCTTCCCTAAGGGCCTCAGTGGCACATTTGGGCAACTTGGCCTCCCATAGGGCAGTGGCCCTCGCAAGCGCCTTCCCAGAGTGGAGGGAAACCATTTACGCTAATCAGGCTCAATCAGGGGGCAATGCCCTGGCTGCTGCTCGAACAATAGCGATCACTGCAGCAAAAAACCCCAGCATTTATCTGGCTCACCCGAGAACTGCTCGGGCGTGGCGATGGGCGAGTCACAGCTAGGGACCAGCTGTGGGACCAATGACTGGTGTGTATAGGGCCTGGATGGCCAAGCCTAGCTGATTGAGGGAGTCAGCTATCTTGTGATGCTGCTGGTCATGGCACCCGAGTATGGCCCCTTCAATGCTGAAGGCCTGCTGGATGTTTGGCTCATCGGCTCCAGCCCCTGCTAGGTCCACAGGCTGGTCGCATCCTTCTGTCATGATATGAGCAGAGGACCTAAATGCAGGGATGGAAAATAGGGGGCAAAAGAGTGCGGCACATTAGCAGCAGCGATGGGTGTCTTCTGGCCCTACGCTATCTAAAGGCCCTAATCAATTACCTTGTCCCTCCTGTTGCCTACACCACCTCCACCCTTGGCGGGTGAGGTGGTACCTGTTTCGCTGAGGAGGTAGATGCCCAATGCAAGTGTTGCCACCTAGGAACGTTGGAAAAGGAAGGGATAAATGTAACAGACAGCACTCGACTTCCTCACCCGAACTCCAACTCCAACTCCCAGAATCCTCCTCACCAGCGCACCTCGTACACGCCCTCCTCATCACCGGAATTCTGATCACCTGTTCTAAGCTCTATATAATCCCGTTTCACGCTACCTCTTCGCGAGGTATTGACTTGTTCTACTGAGCGTTATCCTAGTGATTTTCTGACTGTGTTTTTGGCTACCGACTTTGTTATCGATTCTCCCGGCTCTGTGATTTTTGGATTACCCTTTGGCACTGTTTACTGTTTGACGGATCTTGCTTTTGACCTCTTTGCTCATGACTCGGTTTATGATTCTGGATTACCCTTTGGCTACATTGTTCAATAAACCTGTTCTGACCTTTCCATCTTCTGCACGCGTCGTGACTTCACAGCAGCCCGTGACAGAATACCTCGCCGCTACACGATGGGGGAAGGAAAGGATATCCTGGCAGCTCTTACTGCACAAGGAAAGTTCATCGAGCAACACAACCGTGCCATGGAAGCTTTGCCTAAATCGGTGAATGAGCTAGCGCAGAGTCAGAGCGAACAACAGGCGCAGATCAACGCTCTCACCGAAGGCTTCCTGGAACTAACTGCTCAGGCGCGTTCGTCTACTTCGGCAGCAGGACTCAGCGCGTCCGAATCTCTTCGACCCACCACCACCAACACACCTACTGCTGTAAGCAAACCCAATAAGTATGACAGAGCTCCTGATCATTGTGCCGGATTTCTTCTCCAGTGCTCTATATACTTTGCTCAGGCTTCACTACCTTCACCCCAGGCACAAATTTCTTTTCTTGTATCGCGCCTTACTGGAGATGCACTCAGCTGGGCCACCTCCGTTTGGGAGGCATTTGAACATGCATCTTATGAGGAGGGCGTGTACAAGGTGCGCTGGTGAGGAGGATTCTGGGAGTTGGAGTTCGGGTGAGGAAGTCGAGTGCTGTCTGTTACAATAAATAAGGGCCAACAAAAGTAAATATGCCACACGAAGGGCAAAAATGCAAATAAACTAAGGTAGCGGGATGAACCCTGAGCGATAAAGAACTAATGATCTGAAGCGAAGGGAACAACTGAGACTAAGTGCCAACTAAGTGCAATATGCAGCAGCCAAACAAAGGGACTTGAGAGGGCCAAGCTCCCCTCAAGCAAAACAAAACCAAAATGTGCTGCTGTCAAGTAACACGAGACTATGGCAAAAAAATGTGATAATGCTACACAAGGGGAAACAGGAAGAAAAACGAACGCTGGAAAACTAACTAATGCTAATGACACTATAAGTACAAACGTGATTAAATGGTAAAACCGAAAACGTTGAAAAAAGCGCATATAAACCGACGGAGATCATGAAGCATGCAAGGACATGACAAGAGCCAGGTCAAACGCTCCTGTATTTATAATGCTCCTCACACCTGGCTCTTGTTTGCTCCTTGACAAGCCCGATGCATGCACAATCTTGCACTGGGACGCTCGGTGTAGCTTAGGCGCCCTCTGGTGGTCCGAGCGGCCATGGTAACAGTACCCCCAGTAGGGGCAGCTCCTGAGGTCCCCAGACTGGCAGCCCAGTTGGCCCGGAACTCCCTCACCAGTTCCAGGCCCAGAATGTTGCAGACTGGCATGCAGGATTGTTCCTCCGGTCCATACATCTCCCAGTCAACCAGGGAACCTTGTACCCACTGGGAATCCAGGATCTGGTGGACTGTGTATGCCAGGGCTCTGTCAATGATGCACAGAGGGGGTTGGTGGACTGCAGGCTCTGGCAGGTTCAGTGCATCTTGGGGGTCGCCAACTTATTCCAGTGTTCTTCCAGGCCCTGACCTGGGAGCTGGACCGGGCCATTGCCAGGGCCATCAGGGATGATCTCAACCCAGGTAATGGGCCAGAGAGGTCCAAGTTTGTCCCCTCCAGGGTTCGGGAGTAGACCCTTAAATGGGCCCATGACTCACACACGGCAGCCCACCCAGGCATTGCTGGGACAGCCGACATCCTTAAACAGCACTTCTGGTGGCCAGACTTGAACAAGGATGTTAGGGCCTTCGTCACCTCTACCAGATTTGTGCCACCAATAAAGCCTCCAGGGAGCATCGTTCCACCCTTACAACACGTAAGCAGAACTTAATGACTGGAGCAAAGGTACATTGTAATTCACGTGACCCAGACTGAGTGATGCATACACTCACTGATTAGTTTGATTAAGCAGACATTGGGGCATAATGTTTTACTTTGGGTGCATTTAGATGTAAAGGAATGTGCCATTTAACATCTACATTCCATTCTGTGAAACATGACATTGACTGGATAAAACCTTAGTCACATACAGTAGTATTTTTTTGCACATAGTGTTACAACACAATGTGAAAACATTTAGCTTAGCACTCTACTTTACAATACAGCTTCCTCTCTTTGTGTCTTGCTTACCAATGAGAAAAATGAACCACCATTTTTTGTCAGCAGGTTTTGCTCATTCCATTTTTCAACCTATTGGGCCATCCACTAATCACCCACTTTTCCTCCTTGCTCTCAGCAAAGGCAGACGTGTCTCTGTGTTCTCCTGCCCTAATCTTCCCTGCTTTGCATCTGCTGTATGTTTTTCTCTACTGTTTCTTGAGAGACTCTCTCCGTGCTGCTCTTCGAATAAAGAAAAATGGAACTTATTAAGTGGTCTCTGAACACAATTGACACCATCTTCTTGATGAGAAGACGGGGTTCGGGGGAGCCTACTTGTCTTGATGGAACGTTTTTGGCTGGCTACATGAAGGATGCCTGGGGGAAGTGTCAGGTCGTGTGCCTGGCCACTCTTTCCAATGGAGGATGCAGAGGATGTCTATCTGGATTTATGGTCACAGGATTTTTGCTGATTGGATTAGGCATTGCCCTGGTGTATTGAAAAGTTTGCAGAATTCAGGCAGCTGTCCAAGGCCCATTAAAGCTGTCTGACATGATTGATTCGTTGGGCAGGGCGGTCAGACTGTGATTGTAAGCCATGAAAATGGTTCGATCTTGGAGAAGCTGGCGGCTCTGCAACGGAGTTTGGTCCATCTTAGAGACCACTTGGACAATTCTGAACGAGATGGACATTCTGCCATGGACTAGAGTCAGTTTGCTAAAGTATACAGCTGGCACCTTAAGGTGGCATTAAGCGTGTACCTTGGCCAAGGTCATGGCTGGAACACAAACAATCCCCCAGTGAGGGCGATATGCAGAGACTCGTCTTTAGAGCTAGTAAGGAAAAATGCAAAACTGGCTACAGGTTAGAGTATTTTTGTAATGGTTGCTAGTGAAATGTAACCTTAATTAATTTATATAAACTGTTCAGGTGGTCTCTCTCTCACACATTATAATGGTTTTTCTGTTTTTAGTGGCCTTTTTTTAGTTCTTGTTTCCATAGACCTGGTAGCTTGTGCTTCTTGTAAGATCTGGCAACACTGTAGGGGTCTTAACTCTTTTCAGTGGAGCTCTTACAGCACCGCTTTCTCTCAAAGTTACACATTTTTCACTCCCTGCTCATTTTTTGGATCACTACATGCTCCCTTACTTCATGTTTTACAAATTTACAAAGCACCATGTGTTCATGAATATTTATATACATTAGTATTTGTAATTAGGGTTTAATTAAGGATCATACACAGCTTTAGAAAACCTGAGTCTAAAAGCTAAAATTTAGCCAGTGATAAATCCCATTCCTTTGTGCCTCTGTACTGAATTCAGTCCTTATTAGTGCTGACATGTTCGCTAATGGCTCTTAATACTCACAGTGCTGCGATTCTCCAGGTCAGAGGTCCTTCATCTCTTCAGCTGTGAGCTTGGACTCTTTCTCCACAGAGTCTGTTAATCCCTCTCCGCTGTTTGGTGTATCCAACCCTGACACCTCTCACCGTAGCCGGGGTTAAAGCCAGCGTCTGAGAGCTGATGACTGATGGTTTGATGGTTGTGTGGGAATGCAACATGCAACCAGCAGCCAAAAAGCACAGGAGCAGCTCCAAAAACCATGGACGGACTTAAAGCCTAGGACGATTAGTGCAGCATTAATCACATAAAAATTCTCCCGGTTAATGCAAACAGGACATGTTTTCGCAGAGTTTTGTGCACGACCAGCTGCACACCGGCCATAATTTTAACGTTAGCCTTCGTCGCAATGCAGATTTACACAAACCAGAGACCAGAGTGCAAAAAGGGCAGCCAGAAAAATCCACCAGTCCTACACAGGTACGCATCACATCACGTCTGTTTTACAGGAGCTTAGCTTTTTAGCCAGTATAAGCACAGTCCAGCATTACTTACAACTTTGAATCATAATATGTAGGCTTATTGGACACTTTATTAGATATACCTCTTCATCTTCTCAGTAATGCAAATATCTGATCAGCCAATCACAAAGCAGAAACTCTGCATTTAATGATCCAGATCAGCTGCTGCTGAATTTCAATCTGAGCATTAGAACGGGGAACAAACAAGACATCAAACCTTGAAGCAGATGAGCTACAGCAGCAGAAGACCAGTCCTGTCAGCTAACAGAAAACTGAGGCTATGCTTCATACAGGCTCGTCAAACTTGGAAAATAAAAACAATTGGATGGTCGGGTCAGAACTTGGTCTGGATCCATCCTGCCTTGGATCAACAGTTGAGGCTCCTGGTGTGATGTTCTGGCACATTTTGTGCCCCTTAATACCAACCCGAGTATCATTTAAACTCCACAGGATACCTGAGTATTGTTGCTGACCGTGTGCACCCCTTTATGAGCACATCATCTGATTTCTACTTCCTGCCGGATAATGCTCCATGATCCAAAGCTCAAAACATCTCAAACTGAGCATGATAATGAATCACTGTAATTCAAACAGCTCCACAGTCACCACCAGCTTTGGGATATGTTTATACAGGAGATTTATGGTATGGATGTGCAGCCGACAAATCTGCAGCAACTGCATGATGTCAAAACCTGAGGAATGTTTGCAGCACCTTATTGAATCTATGCTATGAAGAAATAAGGAAGCTCTGAAGGTAAAAGGGATCCAACCCAGTCCTAGCAAGACGTACTTAATAAAGTGGCTGGTGACAGTAAATATAATATGGTGTTTAGACATCAAGATTCAAAATCTACTTTAAATCAGTGCAGGTTTTAACGTCATGGAGACCAAACCTCTTTCCAACGATGATGCATGGTGGAGGATCCGAGGCGATTAGACACTTTCTTACCTCTGAGTCTGGACACTTTCAAACTTGAGAAGCATGATGCATTGATACAGTGAGTCCAAATTAAGGAGTAAATAAAAAAAGCATGCAGACCTGAACCTGGCTGAGATGTGACAGGATCTGAAGGTGATGTTTCAGTCTGAGCTGCAGCTTCAGAACACCTTCTGCCAGTCGTTTTAAGCAGACTGGGTTTGGATCTTCATCCCGACCATGCAGTCCCACATCTAAAGTTTAAGCTCATATGAGATGGAACTTAAAGTTTCTAAAGGAAAAGTTTACATTTGTGTTATTTAGCAGACACCCTTATGCTGATCGACTGGTGCTGTTCTATGGTGACTTCACCAGAGCTGAGGAGCGAACCAGAGTTTCACAGCCAGTAGCACTCTGGTTCCCAAAGCAGGTTCCTTCCACTGGTCTTTTGGTTATGGAGTTGTGTTCTGGTTCCCTAACACCTTAACTTCAGGTATGCTGGTGCTGTATATCCAGGTTGTTGGACTCTTTACACGTTACACTTGGTGCCATGGGACGTTATAGAACGTTTTGTAACAGAGTTAAGAATTTAAAGCTATGGGTTTAGTTTAAAGTTCACAATCTCAAATGCCAAAGGTTTTTTTTAAACTAGAGAATCATTTTCTATTCATTATTTATTAATGTCACGCTCATGAAGTGTTACGAAGGCCCGGTCTCAGCAGCAGACACCCTGTGAGATGGGTGAGTGAGCATGTGAAGCTTCATGGGTGGCGAGTGTATAAATCACAATCGTTCATTCATCAGTCTGATTAAGACACAGCGGGATATTAATGAGTCGGCTCTAGCCGGAGATTTTGGGGGAGGAACGCTTCACGGGGCCTGCACATGGAGCTTGACATGCCTCAGGATGGCAGGACAGGGCAAGTTCTCTGGTCAAAGGGTGCCAGGGGGTCTGACGATGAGAGCCAGGTCAGGGGGTTAATGATGTGGTAGCCCTACAGGGGCCATAGATCATCCCGTTCCACATCGACTCTCCACTGAGGTCAAGCACTGAACCAGAGATGATTACAAGACAAACCGTCCTGCTGTGCTGAAAATTTAATTACTCAAGCCCTGTGAAACAGCATCAGTGTGAGATGAGAAACAAACGTATCCCAAAATGATCTGGATTCAACCCAAACGGTGCTAAGACACTCGGGACGGTGACAGAAAGCGCAGACGCTTCATTTATTACTTTTGCCCATTAATTACAGAGGCTACACATAACCAGTCTCACCAGTTCACATCCATTAGCTAGGTCTCCCCATTGACAATCTAAAAGTTTGTGCACCCCCACTCAAGTTGTGTTTTTGCTGATTTACTAGATTTAAACCTGATCTCACAACAGCCAAAAATCTGAAATGTTATTGCAATACACTGGAAACCATATTTTAAAAAAAAGAAAAAAGTTTAAACTTAATTTGTTAATGTTTCATTAAAATTTGCAGAAATGTCATTTGTTATAAAAAATAATAAATATTATTATATTTTAATATTCCTTTAGACAGCAATTATATACACTACATTATTATGAATATTATTATATATAGTTGTTGATATTGTTTCCAATTAAGCATCGAGAATAAGAATAATTATAGAACCAACCATTACACTAAACTGATAATTTACCTTCTTTATAGAGCACTTATAATTACAGTAGCATTATTATTATTCCCCATGTTTATATAGCACTGATTAATTACTATTACATAAAGTGAATGGAAATAATAATAATAATAATAATAATAATAATAATAATAATAAGCTATTCATAGTTTATATTTCTTATGTGCATAATATTTATAATGATGATATTATTACTACATAATTCATGTATTATTATAACAATAATTACTATTAAAAATATTAAGTAAAAGTTTTTTTTTATTAAAAACAAGAACGATACCCTAAAATAATATTAAAACTAATACAAAAATGATATGATGATGATACTACTATTAATAATAATAATATAAATAATAAAATATTTTATATGTATAAATATATTATAAAACAGACATTGACTTTAATTTAATCATTTCATTGTTCAAACAATGCACTTATTACCAAGACAACAAAAGTCAGTTTTCATAAGATTCAGATTTCATAAAATCTTATTTTACATCACTTTTAATGTTTAAATCATGTGCATTTTAAACGAGACCCTTTTGTCTGTGCTTTGTATAAATACGATGATTATCATATTTCTACAATTTGATGCAGCCAAACTGATGCATCATTCATATTCCTAAATGGATCTACTTTGGGATCAGGGCAGTGCCATCATTCTTTAGTGATTTAAAACACACTAAGCTCCATCTCCATCTCTCTCCATCTCTCTGAGCCTAATCTAAACATCTCCCTCTGCCTGGCGGCCAAGAGTCTGGCTATGAGCTCTTCTCTCTCCCGCGTCGTCCTCGTTCGGGGGGCTTTTAAAAGCCCAGCGCCGCTTTTTGAGGATCTGTGGCGGTGCAGTTCTGCTCACATCCCAGGCTCTGCTCCAAGCTTTAGCTCTGCTAACATAACCGGCTCATGTAAAGCAGGAGGAAATTCCATTGGCACCATGGTGGAGCTCAGCACGTACCATCAGAGTTAATCCTGCTCATTTCGGCTCACAGGATCGGGTACGAGTCCGTGGGTGACTAAATAAGTGCAAGTATGATGTATTGTGATAAAAGCCTAGCATGGTACTGATAAAGCAGTTTTCTTTAGAAAAGAGGAAGCCCCTGATACCAGGCACTTCTGTGGCATACAGACTCTGGGTCATATGGCTCATATTTATCCACCCGTAGGTAACATTTATGCAGGATTTGCATTTTGGGTCAAATGTGGGCTGTGTTCTGGCAGCCAGATCCAGTTGATGTCATCGTCCTCATTGCACGGTGTTATGTGGGAAGACAAGTGGCAGGTCATTTGACGTCAGGGACAGCAGGGTACCTCCTTCCAATATAGCACCAATGCAGTGGCATTTACTTGCGTTGACTTATAAAAATAATTTTACATATCTTTGTTGTATAGTTGTAACTATTGCAAATTGACTGTAAGGCTTACCGGTGCAGGTTAATTGAAGCTCCTGATCAGTCCCAGGATCCATTCAACGCCAGTGAAGATTGTGCATCCAGACGTGGCTCAAAACGAGGCGTTTTTAGCGTGCACAGGAACGTAGACACTCAGAGACACACAGGCTTCAGTGAGAGTCTGTTAACTTGGTCTGGAGTTACAACGCAGATTTCTGCACAGGGGTCAACATTTCTACTACCGGAAATTTCTACTGTCACAAAGAAATCATTGTTTTTTAAAAAATTTATTTATATAAAATTAGCCAGCATAAGCTACTATATCTAATTAGGGTCATTTATTAAAAAAAGATGTACATTCTCACAGCATACTTTCACATAACTTGGTTTCTTTCTGTTGTAAGTAAGTAAAGGTTTCATAGCACACAGCATAGTGGTTAAGGTGCTGGATTATGGACCAGAAGGTCCAGGGTTCAAAGCCCACCCCTGCCAAGTTGCCACTCTTGGGTCCCTGAGTAAGGGATTTAAGTGTTTTAATCAAATATTATTATTAAAACGCCATAAACGTCATCATCTCGTAGCACACAACACTGGGTCATCCATTTATAATACTGAGTCCTAGCTCCACATTTTCCACAAAACAGGGTCACAAATCAGTCAGTAATTGGTTCACTCTCACCCTTCTACGCTTGAACAAACATCAGGCTTGGAGTCGCAGAGCCGCGGAGTCGGCGTTTATCGCCACGCACTCGTTGAATGAAACTTCACTCGGCTGACTCTAGACCAGAATTTCCCATCGGGTTGACGTGGCTGAACCTGGTCTTCAGAGAACAATTCATCTAACTCTGACTCAAACGCTCGAGCCAGAATGTATCAGACCTCCCACTGAGAGGGATCTCTTGAGACCCATCCTCATCTGGAAGCACAGCTGGCTTACAAATGCAACAGCTTCATTGTGTGACATGAGGGCAAATGTGAAACTATTAGAGCATTCAAATGGAACCAAGAAGTCGAATTCGCATCTGAATTATGACTTTAGCAAGCACCTTAAAGGGTTCTTTCATTTGTTCCTCTTAAAAGGTCTGTGTGGACTCACACAACGGAAACCTTTCCCAACAGAACCCAAGTCTTAATGCACTATATTTACATTTACAGCATTTAGAAGATTAGAAAGAATTACAACTGAGCCAAGGAGGGAGCCTTACAAATTTATATATATTTACCCCAAAATCAAAAAGAACAACTCATTAGGAAAATGAAAAAAATAATGTAGTGTTTCTTACCTTTACTCTAACTTTTATTTCCTCGTAGACGGTACAAATTTAATATATTTCTTTTTCCTTCTGGTTAACTTCATTTCAGTTGTTAATAAAAATCCTTTCCTGCATTTAAGTGTAACACATTCCAAATTCCATTCGGGAGGCCATTTTGTAATGTTCTCACAACACTTAAAAGATGTTTTGACACCAAGCAAGACAAGCGATGAAATGTTTTGGGTGGTTTTTTTTTTTGTCCTCTTCTTCCTCAGCCATAACTTTGTAATGTGTGCAGCATGTGGTTTTGCATTGTCTTGTTGAAAAATGCGTGGACGTCCCTGGAAAAGATCTCATCTTGAAGGCAGTTTATGTTGCTCTAAAATCTCAATGTACTTTTCTGTATTAAGTGTAAATGACCTTTATCAAGGGCCCTGACCCGACCCTGTACCATTACAACTTGGACTTGTTTTGATAACTTCCTTTTTCATCTTTGGGCCAGTGCACACCATAAAGGTTCTATTATACTGATGGTTCTGAGTCCAGTCCCTGTTCCCATTGGGTGATGGTCCAACCCAGATCCCTCTGAGCCCAGAGAAGTGGGTGGTCCTAACATAAGGCTTCTTTTTATCACAGTAACGTTGTAAGTGGGGTTTGTGAATGTAACTCTGTATTGTAGATCTTGA
>JAVSBU010119325.1:0-13086 GCA_033118015.1 Loricariichthys derbyi
GAGGCCAGACTGAGATGGTTTGGACATGTCCAGAGGAGGGACAGTGGGTATATTGGTAGAAGGATATTAGAAATGCATTTGCCAGGAAAAAGATGAAGAGGAAGGCCAAAGAGGAGATATATGGATGCAGTTAGAGAGGACATGGAAGTAATTGGTGTGAGGGCAGAGGATGCAGAGGACAGAGTGAGATGGAGGAGGATGACTCGCTGTGGTGACCCCGAAAAGGAAAAGCCAAAAGAACAAGAATAATATATATATATATATATATACAGTAGACTAATATTATCAGGCGTCTCAGGACGGCTTGAGCGCACAGCTGAGCGCACAGCTGAGTCTTTCTGTATCTGTAGCGATCACGCTGTGGGCTGCTTATTAGTAATCAGGATTCGGATCAGACTCAGCTGTGCAGGCTGTTTTAAAAGCAAGTTCCGGGCCGGGTCATTAGCACTGCTTCCATACAGTAAGCTTGTCTTTCCATCTCTCGGCCCGGCAATCGGTTTGATCTTCCGTGGCTCCGAGGTTATTGGATACGTGGGATTCCACCTACGTGCTAGGCTCATCCCACGGCTGGGCCTATATACCACACAATGTGCTTAAACGGGGATTGTGCTTGCGGTTGCACGCTCCAGCCGTGCTTCTATGGGGCCAGAGAAGGTGAGGGATGAAGGTATCCACCTGCCCTTAGTAGAAGATAGGTGGCTTATGAGCTGGAGCTCAGAGGTATTCGGCAGGGTTTAGATTGTCAGTGTAGGGGCAGTTAGCTGCATCTCTGCACCACCCAGCCTCCCTCGGCACCCCCTGTGCCCCCCGTGTGGTTGTCCAGGCAGTGCTGGACCTAAAGGGTCCACACAGGGGTACCGCAGGCTCATGTTGCATTTGGAGGGTCATTGTCTGGGCCTGTCCCTGAACTGCACTCTGCCGGACCTTGCCAGAGCTCCCTTTGTCCCCGTGGTTGGCTGGTTCGGGACATCTGACCGTAAAACCGGTGTCCACATAGGTGTGGTTGGTCGTACCGGTCCGCCGGCTGTAAAATCAGGTCCACTTCACCTTGGACATGTCCTAAGCTGATCCCAAGTGTCCTAGCCTTGTTAGCCTCCAGGGGTTTTCCATTTTGGCTTTTTTTGTTTTTTTGCATTATTTGGTACTTTGTTTTCATTCTTTATTTTGGTTCCGTTATTTACATTAAATAAAGCCTACCCTTTTTCATGAAGCTGTCTGCGTTTGGGTTCTCCTTTTACACCTCGCCCCCACTTTAATGACAGAATGACCTGGCCAGTACTGGACCCTGTGGGCAGCTTCGGGTGGGCTTGCACTTTTTCCACCCTGCGCTGATTTTTTTGTTTTTTTCCCCCTCCCATCCGCACCTTGTCCTCCCCCTCTTGGGCTTTTCTCGAGCTAGCCGTAAGACCAGTTGGGTCTAAGTAATTTGCCCGGCTGGCTGTAAGTCTGGCTTTTTTCTTTTTCCCCTAGCAGTAAGTCTAGTGCAGCCTCACCTAATAGGCTGTGCTAGCAGTAAGACTAGGGTGGCTCCTGTGGGGCTAGCCTGGTTCTAGCGCCATATTTTTAGGCCCCGTGTGCTTCAAGAAACCACTAGAGAGCGCCTGTTACGTGTTATCTCCACTAGAGAGTGCCGGTTGCGTGTTTTCTCCACTAGAGAGTGCCGGTTGCGTGTTTTCTCCACTAGAAAGCGCCGGTTAGGTGTTATCTCCACTAGAGAGTGCCAGTTACATGATATCTCCACTAGAGAGCACCGGTTGCATGTTGGCTCAGCTAGAGAGATCACCTGTAGCACCTTACTTCCAGTGAGCGCTCCTTGCTGTGTCAGCTAGAGAGCGTGCCTGTTGCGCCTTGTGTCAGCTAGAGAGCGCCTGTGCAACTTGTGCCAGCTAGAGAGCTCCTGTTGCATCTTGGGTCAGCTAGAGAGCGCCTGTGTGCCTTGTGCCAGCTAGAGAGTGCCTCGCGCCTTGTGCCAGCTAGAGAGCGCCTGTGCACCTTGTCCCAGCTAGAGAGTGCCTATTGTGTCTTGGGTCAGCTAGAGAGATCGCCTGTAGCACCTTATCTCCAGTGAGCGCCTGTAGCGCCTTAATTCCAGTGAGTGCTCGTTGCTGTGTCAGCTAGAAAGCGTGCCTGTTGTGCCTTGTGTCAGCTAGAGAGCGTGCCTGTTGCCACCTTGTGCCAGCTAGAGAGTACCTGTTGCGTCTTGGGTCAGCTAAAGAGATTGCCTGTTGTGCCTTATTTCCAGTGAGCGCCCGTAGCGCCTTATTTCCAGTGAGCGCCCATTGCGCATTATTTCCAGTGAGCACCCGTAGTGCCTTATTTCCAGTGATGGCCCATAGCACCTGATCCCCAGTAGGGAGCGCCCATAGCGCCTGATCCCCAGTAGGCAGGGCTCGTAGCGCCTGATCCCCAGTAGGGAGCGCCTGTAGCGCCTGATCCGCAGTAGGGAGCACCCATAGCACCTGATCCTGAGTAGGGAGTGCCTACTCGATTTCCAGTAGGGAGCATCTGTAGTGCCTGATTTCCAGTAGGGAGTGCCTGTTGTGCCTGATTTCCAGTAGGGAGCACCATTTTGAAATTTTTTTAGGGACTTCAGGAGCTGCCTTTGGGGGGGGGGGGTACTGTCAAGCGTCGCGCCAGATGGTGGGTTTATCCACTATCTGGCAAACTGGCATTTGAGTATGGCTTGAGTGCACAGCTGAGTCTTCCTGTATCTGGCACCCGCATGCGTGATCGCGCTGCGGGGTGCTTATTAGTAATCAGGATTCAGATCAGACTAAGCTGTGCACGCTGGTTTAAAAGTGAGTTGAGTGATCAATCCGGGCTGGGTCATTAGCTCTGCTTCCATACGGTAAGCTTGTCTTTCCATCTCTCGGCCCGGCGATCAGTTTGATCTGCCGCGGCTCGCGCTGCCATATGGGGTTTTGTAAACGAGGTTATTGGATACGTGCACTTCCACCTACCTGCTAGTCTTGTCCCATGGCTGGGGCCTATATACCGCACAATGCGCTGAAACGGGGATTGCTCTCGCGGTTGCACTATCCAGCCATGCTCGTATGGTGCCAGAGAAGGTGAGGGACGAAGGTATCCAGCTGCCTTTAGTAGAGCATAGGTGGAGCTCAGAGGTATTTGGCAGGGTTTAGATTGTCAGTGTTGGGGCAGTTAGCTGCATCTCTGCGGCACCCAGACTCCCTCGGCACCCCCTGTGCCCCCCGTGTGGTCGTCCAGGCAGTGCCGGACCTAAAGGATACTGCAGGTTCATGTTGCATTTGCAGGGTCATTGTCTGGGCCTGTCCCTGCACTGCACCCTGCTGGACCTCACCAGAGCTCCAGTTCTGAGTTCTGCGCAATTTCTGCCCAAGGAAGATACTTAGCCCCATCCCGATGATTCTCAGAACAGTAGATTCTTAGAAATTCAGTTCAGTTCAGTTCTTGGTTTGTTCGCTCACATTGTCCATTCGATTCTGGGTGATAACCAGAAGACAAGCTAATTGTAATCCCTAGGCCACTCATGAATGCAGACCAGACTTGAGAGATGAATTGTGGGCCTCTGTCTGATACAATGTTCTCTGGGACCCCGAAAAAGTGGAACACATTATTGAATACACATTCTGCAGTCTCAAAAGCACTGGGTAAATGTGTGAACGGTATAAAACGAAACCCCACGCGACAATCGATCGACTACAGTCATGATAACCGTGTACCCTTGAGATTCTGGTAAGTCTGTCACAAAATCTACAGCTATGTGGGAACATGGACGACAAGATACAGGAAGAGGTACAAGCTTACCAGCTGGAAGAGTGCGGGGAGCCTTGTTATGGGCGCAACTGGAACAAGAGCTTACAAAATCGTGTATGTCTTTATGCCTGTTCTCCCACCAGAATTTATGCTCTATTAATTGATGAGTCCTGGTTTCCCCGGGGTGTCCCGAAGTGAGGGAGGTGTGAGTCCAAGAAATTAGTTTACCTCTATATTGCTTAGGAACAAAAGTCCTATCATTGGGACATTGTTCAGGAGGAGGAGACTCTGCATTGCTTCGTTTAATCTCCTCATCAATCTCCCATCTAATGGGAGCTACGATTATACCTGGGTCCAGAATTTCCTCTGGTTCCTTGGGTTCATTCTCCTCACTCTCAAAAATTCTAGACAAAGCATCTGCCTTGATGTTGCAAGACCCCGGTCTGTATGTTATGGTGAAATTAAAACGAGCAAAGAAAAGCGACCATCGTGCCTGCCTGGAATTCATTCGTTTAACTGTTCTTAAGTACTCAAGGTTTCTCTGGTCAGTAAGTACAATGAACAGATGTTGTGCCCCTTCCAATGAATGGCACCACTCCTCCAAGCCCAGTTTCATGGCTAGGAGTTCTCTGTCACCAATGGCATAGTTTCTTTCTGCTTGGCTCAACTTATGCGAGAAGTATGATGGGGTGGAGTTTGCTGGGTGTTCCCCCATACTGAGACAACAAAGCTCCTACACCGACACTCGAGGCATCTATCTCAACAACAAATGGTTCTTTGGGATTAGGATGCTGTAATAAGGGAGCTGTGGTGAAGCATTCTCTGAGTTCCATGAATGCTCTAGTAGCCTGGTCTGACCACTCTAGTTTCTTGGCCTTGTTTTTTAAAAGGTTAGTAAGTGGCACCGTTACCGACCTATAATCTCTAATAAATCTTCTGTAGAAGTTAGCGAACCCTAGAAACCTCTGCCGTTCCTTTACAGTTTTGGGTGTCAGCCACTTTAGTACTGCCTGAATTTTATGATCGTCCATCATTATCCCCTTGGGACTTATAACATAACCCAAGAATGAAACGGTCGATAAATGAAATTCGCATTTCTCTAATTTCACATATAGTTGATTCTCTCTCAGATGGGTGAGCACCTGATGAACATCCGAGATATAGGTGGACTAATCAGGGGAGTAAATCAGAATGTCGTCTATGTAAATTATGACATATTTGCCGAGAATATCACGAAACACATCGTTAATATACTACTGAAAAACTGAGGGTGCATTTTTCAGGCCAAAATGGCATGATCAAGTATTTGTAATGTCCCTTGGTGGTTAAGAATGCGGTTTTCCATTCGTCCCCCTTCCTGATGCAGACCGAATTATAGGTGCTCCGCAAGTTCAGTTTGGAAAAAAATGTGGTGTCCTGTAACTGTTCGAGAGCAACTGGAATGGAAGGGGGTAAGGATATGACTTGGTGATCTGATTAAAACCTCTATAGTCAATGCATGGACGTAGTCCGCCATCCTTCTTCTTCACAAAAAAGGAGGTGGATGCTGGTGATGTCGACCTTCAAATAAAACGTTGTTCCAGCGCTTCCTGTACAGATTCCTCCATAGCTTTTTCTTCAACCTGAGTTAATGGGTAAACATGAGATTTCGGCAGAATTTGATTATCAATTAGCTCAATGGCACAATTGCACGACCTGTGTGGAGGAAGTTTGGTTGCCATAGCTTTGCTAAATACGTCGGAGAAATCTGAGTATTCGGAAGGAATATGTACCTTAATTTCTCCCTCAGGACTCTCTATCGAGGTGGTACTGAGCTTGACCTCTGGAACCTGTATACTCTGTTGTTTGCCATACTCAGACCACGACACTATATCTCTATCTTTCCATAAAATTATCGGGTTGTGCTTTTCTTAGCCAAGGTAGACCTAGAATTATACAGTAATCAGTTTGTTTTAACACAAACAGTCTTAGATTCTCCTGATGTGTGGCACTAGCGTTCATTCGCAAGGGTACCTTAATATGTGTGACTACTCCTTGTCCCACTGGAGATCCATCTACCGCGGTCAATCTTCTGGGTGATCAGAGAATGTCCAGATCAATTTGTAACTGCACTGCAAAACGATGATTGATAAAGTTTCCCTGAGAACCAGCGTCAATCATGGCTGGAAAGACATACGAAGCATTCTGACAATAAATGGTCACAGGGATTTCAAATGTATGCGATATATGATGGGAAGAGCAGCCACTTACTGCTTTAGCATGTGGAGTGGACTCCACACATTTTCCCGAAGAGTTGACAGTTGGCCCATGTGGATGGTCCGGGTGACCTTGCAAAGCACGGTAAGACCCAACACGGGACGAGCCGAAATTTCCCAACCGTGGTTGGGATCGGGAAGGGGAGTTGGAGCACTGGCGTAATACATGACCAGGTAATCCACAGTAAAAACATAATCTGAAACGTAGACGTTGAATTCATTCTTCTTGAGGCAGACATGTAGTGTCTACGTCCATACATTCGTCAACAATGAGACTCGGAGTGATGGATAGAATGTCGGCTCTGTTACTCTCCTTTTCTTCGGTTAATATAGATTGTGAACTGGTATTGTGATTGCGATTAACTGGAACCCCTCCCTGTCGAAGTTGATCCAATTTAATGGCCAGCGTGGTAAGTGGGTCCAGATTTAAATGTTAATCTTTGCACACAAGTTCAACAAGCACCTCGGATTGCAAGCCATTGCAAAACATGGAAATTAGAGCTGGTTCATTCCAGCCACTACCAGCCGCCAGAGTATGGAATTCTACTGCATATTCTGCTACAGACTGTTTACCCTGCTTAAGATTAATTAAGTGGTCACCTTGTGAGTGCCCCTCGTGGGTGTGATTGAAGACCAGTTTGAAAGCTTCCAGAAACTCAATATAAATTCTCTTCTCCATACTGGGCCATATTGCTGTCGATATAGAATGGAGATGCACGCAGGGTAAAAGGATCCAAAATGAGGGTTTATTCAGAAAACAGGGTCGATAATCCAGTCCAGAGTCAGTACACGAAAGATAATACGAGAGCCCGCAATCAGAACCAAAGGGATAATCCAAACATGATAACACGAGAACACAGCCAGAAGTCGGAACCGGAAATAACATACACTCAGTAGAAAGAGTGCTCAGCATGCAACGTAGGTTGGCAATACTTTGCAAAGAGCACAAATACCGAGAGTCTATTTAAGCACGCACAATAACAAGCTGCAGCTGAGTCAAATCAGTATTCCGGTGACAGAGGGCATGTCGGAACCCGTTCCTCATGTGCTGGATTGTGGGAAATGGAGTCCAAAACCTTGGCGGGCGTGACACCCGCTAAATCTGAGACAATAAAAGAGATTTTGACCATATCAGAACTACTGGGGCAGTTGGCAAAATATATCGAGCATTGCAATAAAAATCCCTGACACTGCTCAGGGGAACCATCAAATTTGTCGGGTTTACTGACTGGAAACCTGCTGCTCTCCGAGCTGGGTGCGATGGTACTCACATAAGGTTCGAGCGGGGTGTCAATCGGCTCGGATTCGCCGCTTGTCCTGGTCAGCTTGGCCGTAATACCGCGAAGGGTTTCTTGAATCTGCTGTAGTTGCGTTTGTTGTTCAATCTGGGCACCCTGAAGGATCTCTATAGTAGTAGATACCTTCTTTAATTGTTGGGGTGTTCTCCCAACAATTAAACCGTTTTTGGTTCTTTTTTTGTTTTCGGCCCCGGCGCTTAGGTCCTAAGCCCCAGTATCATGACAGAAGGACGCGACCAGTCCGTGGACCTAGCGGGGCCCAATACCGACCAGCAAGATATTCAGCAGGCAATCAGTATCAAAGGGCGGTGCTCGGGCGGCATGAGCACCAGCTCAGGAAGATTGCCACCAACCTCAACCAGCTCGGGTTGGCGGTCCAGGCCTTACTAACGCCCACTCCCAATGTGCTGCCGGCGGTCCCACCGATGCCGTCAGGGCCACCACCTGCCGCTGCCTCCCCCATTGCTATGCCAGCGCGGTATGCGGGTGAGGCGGACAAGTGTCAGGAATTCCTTCTCCAGTGCTCACTCCTGTTCGAGCAGCAGCCGGAGTGGTTCCCCTCCGACCGGGCGCGGGTAGCCTAATAATCTCTCTCCTAACTGACAGGGCCCTGGCCTGGGCCACGGCACTCTGGGAGGCCAAGGCTCCGGATTGCGCCAACCAAGCCGCCTTCACCTCTGCCCTCAGGCAGACGTTCCATCACCCTTGTGGCGGATGAGACCCCGTGCCACAGCTGCTCGGTCTCACTCATCATTGACTTCTGTACCTTGGCCACGGAGTCCGGGTGGAATGACACAGCCCTGCAGGCTGCCTTTGTCCGGGGTCTCGGTGAGCGGCTTAAAGATGAGCTGGCGGCATGTGACCCACCCTCC
This sequence comes from Loricariichthys derbyi, assembly GCA_033118015.1. Classification (NCBI taxonomy): domain Eukaryota; kingdom Metazoa; phylum Chordata; class Actinopteri; order Siluriformes; family Loricariidae; genus Loricariichthys; species Loricariichthys derbyi. The sequence goes on from JAVSBU010119325.1 coordinate 8,161, forward strand.
TCCCTTATGGCACTTTATTTATCTCTGCTCCCGGCTTGATGCACGCCTGCGGGAGCGGGAATGCCACGCCACGGCCCGTCCACCCCGCGATCGATGGTCCCCTGCACACCCTGACTTGGGGTCTTCACGCTATGCTGATCACGCACCCCGCACTCGGTGGTCCCCCACACGCGCTGCCCCGGAGCCTTCGTGCCCCCACTCGCCCGATCCCGAGCCAATGCTATTGAGTAGCTCTTCTCAGAGGCCGTTGCAAAAAGGCAGGGCCTGTGGACACTAAAGGAGGAGGGTCCCGGGCCCAAGGCAGTGACCCACCACTGTAGGTTCCTCCTGCCTGTCCAGCTCGGCAGCGGAGGTCAGCCCTTGGTCCACCTCCAGGCCAGCTTAGACTCTGGCGCCACGGGGTCTTTTATCGACCAGGGGTTAGCATGGCGCTTAGGCCTCCGCCTAGAGCCCCTGGATCCACCTAGACCCGTGGTGGCGGTCGACGGGTGTCCGCTGGGGTCTGGTCCCATCCGCTGGAGGACAGAGCTGGTTTGGGTCAGACTGGGCGACCATGCCCAGCAGATCTCGCCACTGGTCACCCAGCTGTCCCACCTCCGCCTCATCTTAGGTCTCCTGTGGCTCCAGGCCCACAACCCCCTCATCAACTGGCAGTCACGGTCCATCATTTCATGGGCGCCCCGTTGCAAGGAGTTGTGCCTCCTTTCCCAACCGCCAGCGTAGCGGGCATGTAGCAACGGCTCCAGTCCAGACCTCTCGGCCGTACCGGCCCCATACCATGACCTCGGGGAGGTCTTTAGCCAACAGCGTGCGCAGGGCCTACTGCCACACCGGCAGAGGCGGGCTTCTTCTTCGTTGGCAAGAAAGACGGATCGCTCTGTCCTTGCATTGACTACCGGGGTCTTAACGCGGTCACCGTTAAGGACCGTCATCCCCTGCCCCTTATGAATTCCGCTTTTGGTGCGCTCCAGGGGGCCACCATCTTCATCAAGTTGGATTTGCACAGTGCCTATATCCTGGTGCACATCAGGCAGGGGCATGAACGGAAGACCACCTTCCTCACTCCCACAGGACACAAGAGTACCTGGTCATGCCTTTCAGCCTTATGAATGCCCCGGCGGTCTTCCAGCAGTTCATTAATGATGTGCTGCGCAAGGCCCTGGACTGCTACATGGTCGTCTACCTTGACAACATCCTCATTTTCAGCCGCTCTAAGGAGGAGCACGTGAGACGGGGACGAGGACAATAAGTCCTTCATCGCCCACTGTCGAGTCTGTGCCACCAACAAGGCCTCCAGACAGCGGCCTGCCGGTCTCCTCCACCCACTCCCCATCCCCCGCCGGCCCTGGTCCCACATCTCTGTTGACTTCATCATGGGATTGCCCCCATGACGTGCGTCCTGGTGATAGTGGACAGGTTCTCGAAAGCGGCCAAATTTGTTGCTCTGGCCAAATTACCATCAGCCAGGGAAACCGCTGACCTGGTCCTCCAGCACATCGTCAGGGTGCATGGCTTCCCCCAAGATGTCATGTCTGACCGTGGTCCCCAATTCACCATTCGCTTTTGGTCAGCCTTCTACCGACTCATTGGGGCCACGGCCAGCCTTTCGTCGGGCTACCACCCGGAGTCCAACGGGCAGGCGGAGAGATTCAACCAGGATCTGGCTCATGCTCTCTGCTGCCTGACAGTGGGGAACCCGGCCTTGGGCGGGTCTTGGGCAGACCAACTCCTGTGGGCCGAGATTGCCCATAACAACCGCCGGCACTCGTCCACAGGGATGTCCCCCTTCGAGTGCCAGTTCGGATTCCCTGCCCCATTATTCCCAGCTCCACCTGATGATGGGGCCGTTCCATCAGCCAGGCGGTACGTCCGACAATGCAGGGAGGCGTGTAAAAAGGCACGGGTGGCCCTTGAACGAGCCACCGAGGCCATACGTCGGCAGGCCGACCGCAGGTGCCGACTGGCACCCAGATATAGGCTGGGACAGCGTGTCTGGCTGTCCACTAAGGACCTACTGGTCCAGGGCGCCAAGGGTAAGCTGGCTCCAATGTACGTGGGCCCATTTAAGGTGGTGAGGTGTATAAATCCTGTGGCATATAGGCTGGACCTTCCAGCATCCATGAAGATCGCCCCCACCTTCCACATATCTTGACTCAAGCCCTTCCTGTGCGGCGCCCCGACTCCAGCGGCCCACCCTCCCCCACCATGCCTTATTAAGGGAGCACCGGAATACACCGTCCGCTGGATTTTGGACTCCCGACGGGTACAAGGCTCTCTCCAGTATCTGGTGGACTGGGAGGGGTACGGGCCTGAGGGACAGTCTTGGGTGCCGGCCCGCAACATATTGGAACTTGTAAGGGAGTTCCGGGCCAACCAGGCAGCAGGGTTGGGGACGTCAGGAGCCGCCCGTAGAGGGGAGGGGGTACTGTCACAGTCCACGCTCGCACCACCAGGAGGCCTTCGCTATCCACCAATCGGGCTGGCAGGCGATCGTGCATGCCCAGCTCATCAGGCCGTTAATCTAGCTCAGGTGAGGCGGGTCCTTTAAATTTAGCTTGGCTGAATCGCTCCGTGTCGCGTCCTCGCTTCCACAGCTTACGACCACATCGGTGTGCATTTTCCCTTAAGGCTCTATTACGAGCTTCCTTCATTATTAAAAGAGCTTATACGCTCCTTTGCGATCACTGATTCCATTCAGCTGCCTCCCTCGCTCACTTGAGCCTTTATGTGCGTGATCGCGCTCAGATCAGCGCTGTCAAGCTTCCACGTTCTGATCAGTGCTGTCAAGCTTCCACGCCTCGTGCGCTGCTGAGCTCCCTTCTTCCTGGCGTTTAGCCGCGTTAGCGTCTTACGAGCACCCGTGCCTCCTACACAGGTTTAAGCTCGATTTCTCCAGCGACTTGCCACTTCGCTTCCTGTTCTGACTGGGGATTCCCTGTGGGCAGTCCCTCATTCTAGGGAGATCCCCGTTTGAATGCGCCACGCCCTCGTGGGCGCGTGTTTTGAATTTTGCCATGCTCCGCCTCAATTTTGGGCAGCGCAGTCTTTCTGGTTTCCCCTCAGCTTCTGCGACTTATTACCTGAGCTTGGCTCAAGGTTTTCTCTTGGTTTACCCTTTGGGGCAGTTTTTGTTAATCTCTCTCTTTTTGCCAGAAGGGCTGAGGTAACTGCCAGGGCCCTTAGGTAGCATAGGGCCAGTGGCGCCCCCTACCAGGTCACGGTTCTTACTCCTCCGAATTTGGTTCTTTTTTGTTTTCGGCCCCAGCGCTTAGGTCCTAAGCCCCAGTATCATGACACTGGGTTGGCAATACTTCACACTGGCTTGCAGACTGAGCCTCCCTAATAAAGCATTCCTTGAACGAGGCTTAGCTGCAGCTCGTCAAAACTCTGGAGAGAGTGGGCGTGTCAACCCCACCCCATCTTCCACGGTATTCTGGGAGATGCAGTCCTGAAGCTTAGTGAGCATGACAGCGTGATTATCTTCGGCAATATTCGGTAATTTCAGTGACAACTCGATTTTGAGTGTGATTTACCCACTTTTAACAGGTTAAACAAAAAGAAATCGGCAAAACATTCAGTGGCATTCACACTATTTACTCGACTCTACCCATTCAGCTTAAGTAGATATGAGCAGTAAATGGTACCTTTAAGGATTATGGAGGCCACTGTGCTCTTAGGAACCTTGAGTGCTGCAGAAATTATTTTGTAACCTTTGTCAGATCTGTGCCTTGCCACAATTCTGTCTCTGAGCTCCTTGGGTAGTTCCTTCGACCTCATGATTCTCATTTGCTCTGACATGCACTGTGAGCTCAGATGTGTGCCTTTCCTAATCAAGTCCAATCAGTTTAATTAAACATAGTTGGACTCCAATGAAGGAGAAGAACCATCTCAAGGAGGATCAGAACAAATGGACAGCAAGTGTATTCTGCCATGGTTAATATGTGAGCTGTATTTGTAGACAGATAGCTAACAAGAAACACTCAGTAGGCCTGATACCAGTTTGAGTGATTTACTGAAATCTTCTTTTTTGTAAAACTGCAACAATGAAATATACACAATGTTACAAATGAAATAAAATATGTGCAACAACACTGGTTACATCTTCCTTGTTCCTTTTCAGATTATAATCAGGTAATTACAACACACAAGGATTAGCATAGTTACTGTAGCATGGTTTTTATAACTTAAAATAAATGTCTTGAACACCACTATGAGCATTATATTGCCATAATATAACTAAAATAACCAATTGCATCCAAAACTCACTGTTGGTTCCGCTCCACAGCTAAGACAACCAAATCTCTGTGGTTCTCTGAACACTAGAAACAAGTATTAATGAAAGCTGCAGTAAATTAAACCAAGACCAGGGGGAACAAAACCCTTCCCAGTTGCTGACAGTAGTCAGAACACTCCCTTCTTGGTATAACTGTGTTATACCACTATTTACTCTTTCTTCTGTGGTATAAGTAAAACAACATCACTAATGGGCCTAAGGTATTCCTTAATTACCCCTTGGCTAAGGGTCTCCATCATGACCTTATGGACTCTGCTGTCCGAGCTAGCAATGGCCTTAACTATTTATCCAAGAGGCCACTCATTACATTTTTCTTGAATGTCCTTTATCAAAACAAGGTCAATATCCTGGAGGTCAGGCTTCTCTGATGTCCACTTCCTCCGTGGTTGAAGTGTCGTTAGGTACTCCAATCTCCACCTTTTCCAGAAGGAGTATGTCAAGCCCTGGACCTGGCACCATTGTAGCTTGCAGAGATGATCCAGTTCAAAGTCTCCCAAGGGTGCAGGAGTAACACTTGCTTTCTGGTTAATGATACATTCACACATACATGGTTGTGGCCGAGTTAACTGAGATAAGCCTTTTCTGGCTTTACCTGCAAAAATCCCGGTTAAATGAGGTGGAATCCAGGCAAA
>JAVSBU010119629.1:0-13083 GCA_033118015.1 Loricariichthys derbyi
CACACACACACACACACACACACACACACACACACATATATATATATATATATATATATATATATATATATATATATGGTCCCAAAGGTTGTTATAGCCAGGGGTGGTAGTGGGGACAAGCTCCCAGTCTCTATAAAATGCTCCACAGGTGCGCGTCTCAGACAGCCTCTGACGACCGAGTCCAACTCCTGGCCTTCTCATGCGGCTTAGCTACTAAGCCTGGTGGAACTGTTGCTACTGACCAGAGAAGGGGCAAAGGCAGACCTCTGGCGCCTCCAAATAATTTGCTTCGAGCAGATGGGTGCTCCTCAACCTTGGATGGTAGCCTATCTAGGAGAAGGAAATCTCTTAAACCTCCACTGCCTTGCAGCACACCCACTTATGGGAATGGCTAAGGGAGTAACCCCTACAGAAAATCCGGAGCTGGAGTCCCTAAGGCGGCCTGACATTGTATTTTCCATCACCGGCAACTCCTGCGATGCATCTGGAGCCAAGCTGTATCGACTTGTCATTCCCTTGGATCCGCCAGATGCATGGAGAGGCGGGTTTGCTGCATGGGCAACAGCTGACCCTCCACACTCCCTAGCCCAGGCTCTGTAGCTCCACTGGAGAGGACACTCCAGCGTCATCACAACACGGGAGAGAACAGATACTGGTTACAAGCTCATCCGATTGGCAAAGGAAACGAGAACCAGGGGTCACCCCCATCAGTGGGAGAAGTCTTCGCACCTCATTGGACAGCTACCACCCACGTCAAGCTGAGCAGCCCCCAGCCAGTAAGGTGCTGTCCCACCATGGCTTACCTGCTCCACTGGGTGCATGGCTATTAGAGAGTCATCTTGAAAAGTGGGCCAGAAAACCTTTGCACCAGGCAAGATGAAAAAGAAAAACACATCCAAGAAGCCTCCAGTTCTTCATATCGCTAGCTGGAATGTCAGGACCATTTGTCCCGGTCTATCCACAGACCTTCAGCAGATTGACGATGCAAGGAAGACCGCTGTCATCTACAGAGAGCTCTCCCACCAAAATATCAACATCGCGTGCCTGCAGGAGACCCAACTGGCTGACAATGGCACCATCAGAGAAGCAAACTACACCTTCTATTGGCAGGGGAAGCCTATGGATGAACTGAGGCAGCATGGTGTTGGCTTGTTAAATTCACCGAGCCTCCCACAGCGGGCTCAGAGAGAATCCTCATCTTCCAACTTTTAACATCCTCAGGCCCAGCCAACATCTTCAGTGTGTATGCCCCAACCCTCTGTTCCACCACCGAGAAGAAAGATCTAGGATCCCCAGCACTGAAGGCCTTTACCTTCTTGGAGACTTCAATGTTAAATTGAGAGCTGACCATGAGGCCTTGCAAGATTTGGGAGGAGCAAGATCAATGAGAATGGCCAGAGACTGCTGGAGTTTTCCTGTTACCATGGCCTATGTGTGACCATCACCTTCTTCAACTGCAAGGAGATCCATCAGGTGTCATGGAGGCACCCGCGCTCCCACCACTGGCACCACCTTGATTTAGCCATTACCAGACACGTGGATCTCGCCAGCATCCTCCTCACCCACAGTTACCACATTGCAGACTGTGACATGGATCACTCCCTCATTCAGCAAGGTGCGTGTAACACCAAAGAAATTGTACCACTCAAAGAAGAGGCCCACTGGGAGGAAATGGAGCCCGCAACCGAGGTGAAGAGGAAGGCCCTTCTGGCTTACAAAGCCAAGCCCTGCCCCAATACACTACACTCAGGTCTGCCAGGAACAAGGCCCAGCAGACCCCCCGCCACTGCACCAACACCTATTGGCTGAACCTCTGAAGCAGTATACAGCCAGCTGCTGAGACTTTGAATGCATGAGGGATGTATTAGGGCATCAAGAAGGCAATGGACCCAACCCCTACCAAGACTGCCCAACTCAAATCCAATACTGGCGAGGTCATCACTGACATGGAGAAACAGATGCAGCGGTGGACCGAGCACTACTTCGAGCTGTATGTGATGCTGAACACCATCACAGACACTGCTCTCAATGCCATCCCAGACCTGCTGGTCATGGAGGAGCTAGACACCCCACCTACCGTGGAAGAGCTCAGCAAAGCCATCAACTGCCTTGCTTGTGAGAAGGCCCCTGGGAGTGACAGAATTCCACCAGAGGTCCTAAAGGGATCATTGGCAAGGTATTCGCCCGCGTGGTCTTAGCAGCCCCTCATCTCCCGCATCTACCCAGAGTCCCAGTGTGGCTTTAGGGCTGGACACGATCTTCTCACTATGCCAGCTGCAGGAAAAGTGTTGGGGCAGCATATTCCACTCTACATCACCTTTATCAATCTAACAAAGGTAAGGTAGGTTGCCCCCCGCACCTGCTTGCAGTTGTCATGTCATTCCACGAGAACATGCACAGCATAGTCTGCTAAAGCTGTGCAATGTCTGAGGCCTTTCCAGTCAGCAGCGGTGTAAAGCAGGGCTGCCTCCTCACCCCAACAATCTTCGGCATCTTCTTTAGTATGCCTTCAAGGACTGCAGCGAGGGTGTCTACATTCACACCAGATCTGACAGCAAGCTCTACAGCATCGCCAGTCTTTGCGCCATGACCAAAGACACAGAGGTACTCATCCGTACAGCCTTGACATCACACACAGAAGATGGCCTGTAGCAGCTTGTCAGATGCGTCTCCCATCCCTGCAAGGAGTTCAGGCTGACCATCAGCCTGAAGAAGATGAATGTCATGGCACAGGGCACAGAGATCCCACCAAACATGGCCTTCGACGGATATAGCCTGGAAGTTTCTGAGAACTTTACGTACCTCAGGTACACCATCTCCAGCTCAACCTCCAATGACGCAGAGGTCAACAGCAGAATTGCCAAGGTGGCAGCAGTCATGGCCAAACTGAAGCAGAGAGTTTGGAACGACTCCAGCATCGCTGGGGAGACCAAGATGTGCGTCTACCAGGCCTGCACGCTCAGCACTCTCCTCTATGGCAGCGAGTCATGGACTCATTATGCGAGGCACGAAAGGAGACTCAACAGCTTTCAATGCATTCTGCATATCAAGTGGTAGGACAAGTTCCCCAACACAGATGTCTTGGAACGCACCAACACAAGCAGCATGTATGCAACACTCTGGAGAAGCGCCTCCGATGGCTCGGCCATGTCAGGAGGATGGACACAGGACACATCCCCAAAAACCTCCTCTACAGCAAGCTGGAAAAAGGCTCCAGGACAATAGGGTGCCCAAAACTGCGCTTTAAGGACATCTGCAAGAAGGACATGAAGCAGTGTGGCATAGACATCCATTCATGGGAGAGCAGGCGGATATTTTTCTGTTTCCTGTGTTGGACTAGATCCAGGGTTCCAATCCCATCTATGTCAATCAGCCACTGTTGGGTCCTTGAGCAAGCCCCTTAACCCACATTTGCTTGTACTGTAAGAATGTATTAATTATAAGTCGCTCATAATAAGGGCATATGCTCAATGCCGTAAATATAATTTAATGTAAAATCTTGATCCATTTTGACTTACAGCTCCTTGCATTGTAATGCCGGGCTGAGACAGAATCTAATTCTGGATCTGGGACAGGGAAGTCCCATCATCATGTCCCATCAAGAGTGTATAGTTATGAATCAGACATGTTTAGAGTGAATAGTGGTGAATCAGAAAGGTCTACATGTCTATGTCAGCCTGCCAGCTTCTTGCCAGTTAGTTATTAGTTAATTCTTCTTCTTCTTCTTCTTCTTCTTCTTCTTCTTCTTCTTCTTCTTTTCCCTTTTCAGGGTTCGCCACAGCGAGTCATCGTCCTCCATCTCACTCTGTCCTCTGCATCCTCGACCAATCTGGTATGATGTCCCTTAGATGAACTTGTATGTTAGTTTTGGCAAAGTGTTTTACGTCGGATGCCCTTCCTGACACAGCCCTCACCATTTACCCAGACTTGGGACGGACACAAAAGATTCACTGGCTAGGGCTCCTTAGTGGCTGGTTTCCTTACTGATTTAGTTATTATTTAATGAAGTGCTTAAACTGTAAAACATGAGGTCAGAGAGCATCAAGTGTGAAAAGGAGCAAGTATTGTATTAAATCACAGAAGTGCTGGATCCACATAAATTTACATTTCCAGTAATTCTAAGGTGGTCTTAACCAGTGTGGCTTACAACTAATACAATCCAAGCAAATTGGCATTGCTCAAGGACCCACACATGGCAGCTTGGTGTAGGTGGAACTTGAACCCTGGACCTTATGGTTCACAGTTCTATACCTTAATCATTGAGTTGCCACAGACTCAGAAAAATACATTCTACAATGTGTTCCATATATCAGAGGTACCAGCCCTTGTTCCAGGAGGATCTGGCAACAAATTTGGCACTGATTGTATGACAATGTTCCATCTGCTTTGTCAGGGCACAGGAGGGTCTGGAGCCTATCCTGGAATTTTACCTCCAAAAGAGCTGATAATATTAATGATTTTAATGGTACAGCTGTACTATTTATAGTATTCTGCATAAGTATACAAAGATTTCAATGGTTCAATTTACCAGTTCACACACCTAAATTAGGATTTCAATGGTCAGATGAGCTGCACATTGGCTCGGTGTTTAGCTTGTCAACTCACAGCTTCAGAGACCTGGGTTTGAGTCCTGGCCCAGCTACTGTCTGTGAGTGCTGGTTTCCTCCATGTGCTTTGGATTCCTCCCTTTCCAAAGGCATGTGTTAAGTCATTTGACATCTCTAAAGTGTCGCAGTTTGAGTAAGCAGGTGCGTCTTGAGGTGGACTGGTTCCCCGTCTAGTGTTTGTTCCAGGCTTGTGCTCTGCACTGCTAGTTGGGTTGGATTAAGTGGGTATGGAAAGTGAGTGAGTAAGTAAGTTATCAGAGGTAATGGATAACCTAAAGCAGGGGTCACCAACCTTTTTGAAACTGAGACCTACTTCTTGGCTACCAATTAATGTGAAGGGCTATCAGTTTGATACACTTGTGAAATCACAAATTTGCTCAATTTACCTTTAATTGTATGTTATTATTAATAATTAATGGTATTCATCTACGTGAAAACACAATCATTTCTCACAATAATTATCAACAATAATTTAACAAGGTAGGAAACAGATAAATATCAATGTACAACACTTTATTTCTAATAAAGTGAGCTATTTTTAGAACAGGCCTGCAGGCAAAACATGAAGTCCTTGCGGGTGACCTGGTGCCAGCAGGCACCATGTTGGTGACCCCTGGCCTAAGGTGTGTGTTCAGACAAAAAAGCAAGAATCGTGACTTCTTTAAATTTAAGGGATTTCAACGTTTGCAGATTGCATTCAACATCAACTTCATAGGAGTGCAGAAGTTATGTGAGTGAAACAAATGGAGTTGATTAATGGTCGGTTGAATGGATGGATGGTTATATTTAATGTCTGACAGGTAGAGACAGGTAGACCGACACAAACATTCATCTCAACAGATGAAAAATGGAATCAGTGTGAGTCTACTAATCTCTGTATACATACCCTATCTAGGAATTTGGTCTCTACCTCTGGGCTGTCTGTGTGTATTCATGTGTGTGTGGGCAAATAGCTTGTGATATAATGAACCTTTTCAACCTCAGCACTCCTCGAGGGCAGCATAAATACTGGCAGTGACCATCCAAAACAAACATAAACACACACACACAAAGAGGAAAGCCACCGTTCACTAAATTACCCTCAGTTTCACCGCACAGTAAGAATGAGTGGACAGGATTAGGATAGACCATAGTTAAACAGGAGAGAGGGTCAAAGGAGAGATGGATGAAGTGAGAGGAGAAAAAGATAGTGGAAGATAATGTGAACGATCTGTTAAATGAGAGGAAGGTAGGAAGGGAGGGAGAGAAGAAAGGAAGAGACTATACTGAGGGATATGGTGGTTAGAGAAAGACAAATAATTGGCTTGTGTCAGGCACGGGGGGCATGGGGGGTCCCTGATACCGATATCTCCTGCCTGGGGGCTTGTAATGTGTAAATGACAGAATGTCTCTGTGTACACGGGTCTGTGTGCATATGTGTGCATCCATGTAGATCCAGTAAGGGCCACATTGGATAAATTGGCCGAAACACACTTGCAGAGTTGATAAATACATTGAGAGTTGTGCATGGTGTGTGTATGTGTTTTCAGGGACTGTTCTTCCCACCCAGATTAAGGTCAGGCCTGCTGATAAATGTGCCCGCTAGGCTTCTTAGTAATTCTACACTTGCTCTGTCTCTCTGCATGACCTGATTTTTTTTTGCTTGCACTTGTATATTCTTCAACAGTCCTGTCTACTTATCTAATTTGAGTATGTCTTCTGTCTTTTGTCTATTAGTCTTTCCTTTTTGGGGCTGTGGTACAAGTTTCACCTTGTCTACCTTCCCTGAGGCTCCCATCATAAAACCACATCAGTTTCTGTGGTTCACCCTCCAGTCACCACTCATATAGTCCCCATACATAGCTAACAATTTCTAGGATTTTAAGGATTTAGTACTGGAGTGTTATGAAATAAGACTGTAGTTCTGAAGATTCTGTGCAGCAGCTACTCGTAAGGACAAGATTTTTCTTGATATGTAAGAAAATGACCTGAGTGCCATCACATAGGATTGACTGGTTGTATCTGAGGGAGGGGAACCCAAATGGGTGATGATCTGTTAGATTTTGCAACAGCAATCCCTGTCAGTTCCTGCAATGGCAAGATTGGTGCTGACATTAAGGTACTGGACTACTAACCAAAAGGTTCAGCCATCAAACCTCAGCACTACTAACCAGGCACTGAACATTTGAGCAATTCACTTAAACCCGAGTTGCTTGGATTGTACACTGGGATTTTGTATCAGTGGTAAGTAGCTCAGGGACTTACATCTCAATAGTCTGCTAACTGACTAAATGTACATGTACTGCCATTCAGTCCAGGATGCAGTTCCAGCTATGTCTGGTGAATACCAGTATAGGCTCAGAACTTCCCTGGATTTTTAGAGTCTTATCAGTGAGGAACACATCAGTCTCATGGGTACAATGGTTTTAATCTGAAAAATAGCTGCAAGTACTGTAAGGCTTGAATTTACTTGCACGCTCAAAGTGTCTGTCAAGTTATTGGTTGAGCTAAGTTAAAATGTTAGCCAGCTATCAACAAATATGCATCTTAGCTGGGAATTTTTGTCTTAAATAAAAAAAAATTAAAGTTAAGTGTAACATGGCAGAAGAAGGTGCAGACGAGCACAGATGTGAAAGTAAATAGAACTTTAATAATGACATGCTGCAGCCAAAACACATAGAGCAGAAGGGCAATTCCAGAGTCAGCGTACAATAACAAGCGTATGGTCAAACCAGAGCAGTAGCTATCCGACAGACAAGGGCAAGGCAAAAATCAAAGTCGAGGTAACGGGAGTAAGAAGTCAAATCCAGTAATCGTAATAGCAATAATGAAACGCTTGCTAGAGGCACGAGAATGGGCGCAATACTTTGCAAAGAAGCTCAGTATGTACTGAGCTTAAACAACCCAGCTACTCAGTAAACAGGTGAGTGTGATCTGGTCCAATTAGTGTACAAGCTACTAGGTGTCACGTTGTCTCCTGCTGCATGCCGGGATTCGTAGTTCGCAGAAACAACCGAGGAAGGGTTGGTACATGGCGTGACAGTACCCCCCCCCCTTCCCCAAGAGTCCAGGATGATCGAGGCACGAGGCCGCCCAGGATGACCACTACCAACCCGACATGAAGTGCTGGATGGAAGTCTCCTGGAACTGTCTAGGTGCCGGACGAGGAAGGTCATCCTGCTACGACCCATGGAACAGACTCCCCTAATGACCGGAACTCCTCTGCGCGGTCTCCCTCTGGGATGAGGTGCTGGACTCTCAGGTGTTGGCTGTGAAAATCAGCTAGGATGCCCAGATCCAGGATATCCTTCGCTGGGACCGCTCGACCTTCTTCTGGTCCGTAGCCCTCCCAGTCAGTAAGGTACTGCATGAGTCCTCCTCTACGTCTTGAATCCAGCACCTGATGGACAGCATAGACTTGGGCCCCATCCACCTCCAAGATGGATGGAGGGTCACTCTTGGGTGAGGCCTCATCCAAGGGACCTGAAATAACAGGTTTGAGAAGGGACACATGAAAAGAGTTAGATACCTTGTATTGCAAAGGCAGATCCAATCTATATGTTACCTCATTTACTTTCTTGATTACCTTGAATGGACCAATATATTTTGCATTAAGTTTGTGTTTCCCCTCCCCAAACCTGAAATCCTTGGTTGACAGCCAGACCCTGTCTCCTGGCTGGTAGGGGGGGTTGTCAGTCCTATGGCGATCGGATTTAACTTTCTGCCGCTTTATGGCTTCTTCAATTCTAGTGTGTGTGGCCTCCCATACCTGTCCAAGGTGCGAGAGGCAGTTGGTGACCTAGGATGCATTGAAATGGGGTAATGCCTGTGGAAGCGTTAGTGAGTAAGTTCTGGGACATCTCTGCCCAAATCAGGTATATGTGCCAATTTTGTTGGTTATCATGACAGAAAATTCTTAAAAATTTCGCAAGTTCCTGATTAGACCTCTCGCACTGGCCATTAGATTGGGAGTGGTAACCTGATGGTAAGATAATTGTGACTCCGAGATGTTCAAAAAAACAAGACCACACTCATGATGTAAACTGTGGGCCCCTGTCAGATAAGATATCCTCAGGAATACCAAAATTTCAAAACACATGCATATGCAAAGCCTCAGCAGTCTCCCATGTGGTGGGAAAAGTTTTAAACGGTATAAATTTGACTGCCTTGGAGAAACGGTTGATAACCGTAAGGATTGAGGTATATCCGTCTGACAGGGGTAGGTCCGTGACAAAATCTACCACTATGTGTGACCATGGATGACTAGGAATGGACAAAGACAGGAGTTTGCCAGTCAGTAGAGTCTTAGGTGTCTTGTTCTTTGCGCACACAGTGCATGATGCCACAAACCTATGAATGTCTTGGTTCTTAGACTCCCACCAATAACGATTGCTAATAAGTTGCTTGGTGCGAGCTTCCCCAGGGTGTCCAGACATGAGTGATGCATGTGCTCATGTGATGAGTGCCGTGCGGTGTGGTGTGTGCACATATGTTTTACCCCTAGGGCATTGCTTAGGTGCCGGATTGTTCTTTAGGAATTGCTCAATGGCGCCGTCTATCTCCCACTGGATATTACAGATCTTGACTGATGGGGGCAGGACATTCTCAGGAGCTTCTGAACTACTTGGCTTCTCTTCCTCGATATACCTTCTAGAGAGTACATCGGCCTTGATGTTTCTCAATCCCAGCCTGTAAGTGATGGTAAAGTCAAAGTGTTTAAAGAAAAGAGACTATTGTGCCTGCCTAGGGTTGAGCCTCTTAGCCTTCTTTAAGTATTTGAGGTTCTTATGGCCCATCAGAACCTGAAAAGCATCGTTGGTGCCTTCCAACCAGTGGTGCCATTCTTCTAAAGCCAACTTGACTGCCAAGAGCTCCCTATCACCGATGCCATAATTTCTCTCGGCGGGGGATAGCTTCCTAGAATATACAGCTATGGGATGTAATTTAGGTGGAGTACCTTGCCTCTGCGATAGCACCGCACCTACCCCGACTTCGGAGGCGTCGACCTCTACAACAAACGGAAGGTTAGGGTCCGGATGCTTAAGAATGTGGCATGGCTAAACACACTCTTAAGTGCTTTAAAGACTTCCTCCTCCTGTCTGTACCTCTGCTCCTTGTCAGAGATGCGCAACGAGTCACACTGCATGCATTCCGGGGAGAGGCCGGGTACTGGCTGGACGCTGGGAGGCCTGTACATAGTCAGCACGGCTTCCCCACTAGGGCGTCGTCTGAATAAATGATCAATCTGGATTGCCATCTCAATAAGTTCATCTATAGAGAGTTTATCATCTCTAACAGGCCAATTCTGTGACCACCTCCTGATATAGCCCATTACGAAAGGCTACCAAAAGTGCTGGTTCATTCCAGCTGCTACTGGCAGCTAGGGTGTGAAATTCGAGCGCATACGCTGCCACGGGTCATGTACTCTGCCTTAACTGGGATAACAGTTCGGGTGGTCAAACACGGTCTTAAACATCTCAACGAACCCGATATATGTTTTATCCTTCAGACAGTCCCATGCAGATGTGGCCCACTGGAGAGCTTTATCAGTTAACCTCGACACCAGGAAAAATTTTTTAGCTTGGTCAGAATTTACTGGTGAGTTTTTGAAAAACAGGTCACATTGCAACAGGAAGCTAGCACAGGTATCAGGATCGCCATTGTACTTCTCGGGCTTACTCACCAAAAAAGTTGTACTCGGTTCCACTGTACTAGGGTCAGTAGACATCTGGTTGGGTTTCATGGTCAGAGACCACAAACTGGTGGCCAACTCATTGACACTGGTTATGAGTTGGGCGAGCTGTTGCTGTTGAGCTGCCTGACACTGCTCAATACCAGCAATACTGAGAAACCTGTGAAATGGCTTTCCTGTGTTGGCCCAGCAGTTGTCCCTGATTCTAGAGGACTTGGCAGCAGGCTTCTACATCCGACGTCTGAGGGTAAGGCAAAGTATTCTGTAACATGGGGGAAGAAGGTGCAGACAAGCAGAGATGTAAAAGTAAATAGAATTTTTAACTTTAATAATGGCATGCTGCAGCCAAAACACATAGAGCAGAAGGGCAAATCCAGAGTCAGCGTACAATAACAAGCGTAGGGTCAAACCAGAGCAGTAGCAATCAGACAGACTGTAACACCAGGTCTAGATGGATGATAGACGCTCGCCAAGTAAAGGAAATCAGCGTTTTAATGTGGTTCAAAAGGCACACACAGATGACACACGACAATCGCGGCGACAGGATCCGATAAGGGTTAGACAAAAGCGGTAAGGTTAAGGCAGTCCAATGATCAATAACCTTATAAACAATCCTAGCCAGACAGGTAAAGCCAAACAAGGGTAATCTGAGAATCATCAGGAATCGAAGCAACAGGCAGAACGTTATACATGAGATAAACAATACAGAACAGTATTCAAATGCTCAGTAAGGCAACAGGAGTTGGCAATACTTCACGAAGTAGGTATGGAAACAGAGTCCTTAAATATCCATGCTGAAACGAGCCACAGCTGCCGGTACCTGGTACTCAGGTGACGCTGGATGTATCGGAGATGCCCCATGCCCCTGAGCACTATGGGAAACGTAGTCTGGAGAGACACAGGCCGTGACAGTACCCCCCCCCCCCAAGACACAGAGCCCTCCGCATTAGCGGTATGGCGACGTGAGCCGCGGTCCTGAGGACCCAGGTACCTGTGACCCAGGTATGGGGATGGAAAGATCAGGAGCCCTCGATCTGGACTGGCTCCTGCTGGGATCAGTGTTCTCCTGGAAGGCACTGGTTCGGCTGGAAAGTCTGCGCTGGTCCTCCCTAGATGTGCTCGAACTCCGCCTGGGATGACCTCTCTGTCGGGGTGCAGGCATTGAAGGCTGATCTCGGTGAAATTCCTCTATCAGCATAGGATCCAGCACATCGGTTATGGGGATCCAGCTATGCTCCTCGGGGCTGTATCCCTCCCAGTCTACCAGATACTGTAGGGGTCCCCTCCTTCTTCTTGAACCCAGTAACCTTCTTACCGCATACACCGGGCCATCTTACAGGTCCACCAGGGGGAGAGGCTCAGCCCCCGTCGTCTCCTCATCCAATGGGCCCGGGAAAACTGGCTTAAGAAGAGAGACATGGAATGAGGGACACACGATACTGGGACGGTAAGTCTAAACGATAAATAACCTCGTTGATTCTCTTTATTACCCTAAAGGGACCAGTGTACTTGGCCTTCAGTTTTTTGCCTCCCTCTAATGACCTAAAGTCCTTAGTGGAAAGCCATACCCTCTCCCCTGGGTTATAAGTAGGCATCTCCCCACAATACTTATCTGCTTGGTCCTTGTGGCCCTGGGGACCTCTGTCTGATAAAATATCCTCAGGAATGCCAAAAAATCTAAAGACCTGGTTAAATATAATCTCAGCCATCTCCTAGGGCGAAGGTAGCCTACCGAAAGGAATAAAACTTGGATGTACCTGCACATGTCCTCCCACCAAAATTTACCTTCTAATAGCTGTCGAGTGCATGTCTCACCCGGATGACCTGACACGAGGGAAGTGTGAGCCCACGTAATAAGTCTATCTCGGCACTGGCTAGGTACAAAACACCTGCCTACTGGGCACTGTTCAGGAG
The DNA here is from genome assembly GCA_033118015.1 of Loricariichthys derbyi. Lineage (NCBI taxonomy): Eukaryota > Metazoa > Chordata > Actinopteri > Siluriformes > Loricariidae > Loricariichthys > Loricariichthys derbyi. The sequence continues at coordinate 12,193 of JAVSBU010119629.1, forward strand.
GAGGTGTTTCGGAGTTGATCTTATTTATTTCCTCCGAGAATTCCGAGAGCTACCATTATCCCAGGGTCAAGGACTGTCTCAGGCTCGGTGATCTCCTCTCTCTCTTCCTCAAACACGCGAGACAATGCGTTGGCCTTAGTATTGCGAGATCCAGGCCTATAGGTGATCATGAAGTTAAACCTAGAAAAGAATATAGACCACCTCGCCTGTCTGGAATTCATTCGCTTGCTGGACTTCATGTATTCCAGGTTTCTGTGATCTGTAAGTACTACGAAGGGGTGTTTAGCTCCCGCCAACCAGTGACTCCACTCCTCCAAGGCTAACTTTAAGGCTAGTAACTCTCAGTCACTGATGGCATAATTTCTCTCGGCCAGCGATAACTTGTGTGAAAAGAAAGCTATGGGGGTGAAGCTTGCTAGGGTTTCCCCCGTGTCGCAATAGGACGGCCCCAACCCCTACACTGGAGGCGTCAACTTCTACCACGAAGACCTCCTCTGGATTAGAATGCTGTAGCAGCAGAGCTGAGGCAAAATGCTGCTTTAGCATATTGAAGGCCCTTTTCGCCTGATCGGACCATGTAAGTTTCTTGGAACCCCTCTTCATGAGATCTGTGAGGGGCGCCATTACCGCACTGTAGTTCCTAATAAAGCATCTATAAAAACTAGCAAAACCCAAGAATCTCTGTAAGTCCTTTACTGACCTGGGTGTGGGCCAATTGGTAAGCGCCTTGATCTTGCGATCATCCATCGTGACCCCCTTGGCACTGCTTTTGCGTACAATTGATTCTCGCATAGCCATGTGAGTACCTGACGCACGTGGTGTCAGGACTAGAAGTGTATGAGTTCTGGCATATCGGTGTCTACGTCACTAGATGAGGTAATGGTGCCATCT
>JAVSBU010119734.1:0-13082 GCA_033118015.1 Loricariichthys derbyi
CTTAAATTTTACCAAAAATGAAAGTAAGCCATATGCTGTACATTACCTGTTATGAGCAGTAGGTGTCATTATATGACTACATAATGTGGCATTACGTTTGTAGACATGTGATTCACTGTTGAGCATTTTAATTGGTCTATATTCATGACAACATTGTGATTGACATACAATGACAATGAGTCCTGTGTGCAATCAGTTAAACTCGATCTCCTATTATCTCCACTTAGAGGGCGGAGCTAAATTTGCATAATTTTCCGGACCTTCCTAAATGCTTAACCGAGATTTTTGCAGGTAAAACCGAAAAAGGCTCATCTCGGTTAACTCGGGCGCAACCGTGTATGTGTGAACGAGGCATTAATAAGGTACAGATGATAACTGAAAGCCATTCCAGGAGAAAGCTTATAAAGCTGAGTGAGAAGATACCAGAATGTACAAATCAAGAGTCTACTTTAGAGAATCAAAATTATAAAACATATTCTGGTTTGTTTAACACTTTTTTTACCAAATAATTGCATAAGTTTTTCTTCATCGTTTGGACGACTTTAGTATTAATCTACAATGCAGAAGATTTTAAAATAAGGAAAAGCCACTGAATTAGAAGCGTCTCCAAACTTTTGGCTGGTACTCTATTCATGTATCTATGTGTAGCTATTAAAGTTTGAAAGGCTAAAAAAATCCCCACTTAAACAATCTGTAATCTGTATAAGAATCGATTGCCTAATGTATGAAAAACTCTTAATTCTCAACGGCTTGGACTGTAAAAAAAACCCCAAAGCGACACCAGGGCCTGTGAAACAGAGATGCTGCATTAGAGATTGGTTATTTATCATTGTCCAGAGTCCACATGATGTCTATGCATACTGAAGAGCTTTTTGATGTTTTTTTTTTTTTTAAATCTGACTTCATCACTGGTGCCCCCAGCTTTACAGGAGTAGGTTATAAAAAACGAACAGCATTTATATGGAAATATCTGCAGCCCAGAATAAAAGTGGACTTTTAGAACTTAAAGGACATCATGGAGAACTGGTGAATCCATTTCCATAGAATTAAGGCCTCTTACGGTTAATTTCTCTTGATGATTCGTCAGTGCGGATGATGCTTGATTATTCGGCTTTCGCTTGATTGTACTCATGAGCCAAATGATTAATTATTTGATTTCCTGGGTTTTGTTTATACATTCTATATGATCAGCTCAGATTTTGGTCTGAATAAGAACCTTTCTTGTCAATGCTATAGATTCTTGATTGACTATCGGTAGCTGAGTTCATTACTGTAAAACTATTTATGTCCAGCTCTAAAAATCGAAGCTAATTAATAGATTGCAGATGGTGCAGAGGAGTCGTGATCGTGGCGGAGACGGCGCTCGCATAACAACAGCACTTGCTAATATTGCTCTGGCACCCTGCAAGTTTTAGGAAGGATCACCACCAGGGTGCATTGCAGATTTGAGTTTGAAGTTAAAGCCAACTCATGCTGGCAGTTCGTTAAGTCAGAAATCAAGAATAAAACGAGTAGGAACATGACTAGAAGCATTCGAGCCACAGTTATGTGTTTGTATCCACTCGAGAGAATTAGTTTGGCACAAAAAAGTAATTAACTATAATTAACCTATAACTATAGACGACAACAAAATTGAAGACTCTAAAGGGATGAGATAAGCACCCAAAACCCTCTATTATTTAGATCATCGGTAATTTTATCCAGTAAATATCAGACCACGGAGCTCAACGAATAAAAAAAGTTGTAGCAAAGGTTGTATCAGGATCTAATAATCCTCAGACGAACCACTGAATGAACAACTTAAAAGGTTGGAAGGCTGGAGAAAGTGTAAAGTGTAATCCGAGGGAAAGGAACGGGCTGGAATTAATCTTTTCTGAGAAGAAATGTATTAGTTCATGGCAAGAAAAGACTGTCGGATGAAAAAATGACACAGGTAATCATCTTTCCTTCAACCACTATCTGCTCTTTGCTTTTCCACCACCAGTGGGATGATGGCCTGCTTACACCCTAAACATCGATTGCTTTTTCCCCTTCTTTCTAAAAACGTTCAATATCACTCGACATGACCATCAGACAGGGCAGCTTAAAATATCAGGACCATGGTAAAGTTTAATGGTGATGATTAGAGGATTTCGAGTGTGTGCTGTAGAAAGGTTTGGTCTTACCTCATTTACGAAAACCCAGTGACTGTCTTTGGAGGCCAGGTTGGTCTCAACCGCCTGTGGAGGCAAGAAGAAAGAACGTCAAATCTATATAATATAGCTCTTGTTTTAACTCTTTAAAAGTTAAACCTCTTATTGAGCTAGAGCTCAAACCCATTTAAATCCAACAGAACATCAATTCTGTCCAACAGTACAACAAGATCTTAAAATTAGGCATCAACCCTTTCTAACCAGACCTGGGAAAACATCTGTAAAAGCAGCCATGCAACAAAGCAGCCATAAAATCCTCGGGCTGCTTAACCCGGGCAGATGGTCCTCGGTGGCACCTCATTTTCTCATCTTATATTAGACATCATTACACACAGGAAAATAAAAACCGTTTCCAATGCAAATCCTTTACATCTCTGCCTGTAGGTTTTCTCATTACTCAGCACCTGCTTGGATGGACCTGCCACATAAGTCACAATTACCAAGAGCTCAGATGTGCTCTCTTATTAAATCCACAATTTTACAGTTTTACACACGCTCACGGTGTTTATACAGTAAACATAACAAACACACAATCGTATGACCTTATTCCCGTATGGGTTTGAGCTCCAGCTTGGTCAAAAGAGTCGAAGATCAGCCGGACCTACCACAGACCAGGGCATCATAACATGTCCTTATTCTATTCACTTCATACCAAAACCAGACTTGGTTTGGCGAATAAACGTTGCGTCGTTTGTTATATTCAAGCTTCCCACACAAGGCCCAAATTTTTGACCCTGTTTATGGTTGGAGGTGGACAGTACTAAAAAATGTATTCAAAATCGCACTTTTTACTCCACATATCATTATACAAAATCATTCCCTTTGACTTGTGTGCACATAAAAATGGAACTTAAAAAAAGCGAGCAATCAGTGTGCACGTTTTTTGGAACTTTTTTTGACCCGTAGGCTAATAAATTAGATTGTTTTATGGCCAAAATAATTACAGTCTTATCACCTAAACTACAAAAAAGATAAAAGGACATTAGAGCCATAATTAATCAGTATACTATTTCTTTTACTACTTAACTTCAAAAGCGAACACTTTTGTACTTTTACGCAAGTATGACTCTAAAAGGTGGGATTTTACTTAAGTAATATTTTACCATGCACATATCTACTTTAGCTTAATCTCTAATGGGGACTTTTACTCGAGTAATATTTTACCTTGGTCATCTCTACTTTAGCTTAATCTCTAGTGGGGAGTTTTACTCAAGTAATATTTTATCCTGTGCATCTTGACATTAGCTTAATATCAACTGAGGACTTTTACTTGAGTAATATTTTAACATGCACGTCTCTACTTTAGCTTAATCTCTAATGGGGACTTTTACTCGAGTAATATTTTAGCTTACACATCTCTACTTTAGCTTAATCTCTAGTGGGGACTTTTATTCGAGTAATATTTTACCCTGCACATAGCTACTTTAGCTTATTCTCTAATGGGGAGTTTTACTCGAGTAATATTTTAGCTTGCACATCTCTACTTTAGCTTAATCTCTAATGGGGAGTTTTACTCAAGTAATATTTTATCCTGTGCATCTCTACTTTAGTGTAATCTCTACTGGGGACTTTTACTTGAGTAATATTTTAACATGCACGTCTCTACTTTAGCTTAATCTCTAATGGGGACTTTTACTCGAGTAATATTTTAGCTTACACATCTCTACTTTAGCTTAATCTCTAATGGGGACATTTACTCGAGTAATATTTTACCATGAAGCATATCTACTTTAGCTTAATCTCTAGTGTGGACTTTTACTTGAGTAATATTTTACCATGCACATCTCTACTTTAGCTTAATCTCTAATGGGGACTTTTACTTGAGTAATATTTTATCCGGTGCATCTCTACTTTAGCTTAATCTCTAGTGGGGACTTTTATTCGAGTAATATTTTACCATGCACATATCTACTTTAGCTTATTCTCTAATGGGGATTTTTACTCGAGTAATATTTTAGCTTGCACATCTCTACTTTAGCTTAATCTCTACTGGGGACTTTTACTCGAGTAATATTTTACCATGCAATATCTACTTTAGCTTAATCTCTAATGGGGAGTTTTACTCGAGTAATATTTTATCCTGTGCATCTTGACATTAGCTTAATATCAACTGAGGACTTTTACTTGAGTAATATTTTAACATGCACGTCTCTACTTTAGCTTAATCTCTAATGGGGACTTTTACTCGAGTAATATTTTACCCTGAAGCATATCTACTTTAGCTTAATCTCTAGTGTGGACTTTTACTTGAGTAATATTTTAGCTTGCACATCTTTACTTTAGCTTAATCTCTAATGTTTCTGTCTAAACTACTCCGACTTCCTTCCCTGGCTGGAAAATGCGCATCCCATTGCCCCAGCACATCTGCAACAATTCCCCACCGTCCCCCATCTAATTCGACACATCAATCACTCACAGTGTTGCTGGCAAAATAGCGAGTGATTTGTCAAAGGTCTTGGAACGACAGCGCTCACGGGCACGCGAGGCCAGCCTATGATTTTTTTCCCTGTGCCGCAGCCTTGATCCTACAGCCAGCGCAAGGCCATGCCAGGGCAAATCAAAGGCCCGTCCCACACACCAGGGTTCTACAATTTAGGTGCTTGTGTAACAGGGAAGCTGTGATTTTTGGAGTGCGCTACAATGGCGCTGACAAGGCCCGGGAGGGGTCTCCGGTCTGCGTTCAAATCATTAACCAGAAGGGGGATTGTGATCCATCTGGTCCAAAGCACAGGGTAGCACTCAGTGCAAGAAATTTAGCAAAGAGGGGTCAATCTATAAAGGTCTGAAACAGAGGTACATCCAGGCTTTTGGGGTTTGATGATGCTTAACCCTTCATGCCTTTGTGTTATGGTCGTATAATTTTTAATGATGTTATTATAAGATATAAAAGTAGCCTTCTGCTTTTCAGCTGGCACCGGACCATCTCTGCTTTTTTATGCCATTTTTACGTCCTGTCCTATGCCCACCTGGTCAGGGGCACAGTTAGAGGGTATGAAACCTATTGTAGGATTCACTAAGGTCAGGTCCAAACACAGAGACCGACCCTTAAGTAACAAGCCCACAATGGGTCCTCCGGTCATGGGAGCAGCAGCAGGGACCCCTACCCAGGCCTGCTACGAACTGGCGTCCCTACCAAGGAAACCTTTGCCTTGCACCCTGCATTCTTTGTCATGCAGAATCGCTGACCCGAAGCCCTGGACATGAAGTTATCAAACAGAGAACAAAGACACGGAAACCTCATGTTTAAACGCAGAGGGATGCAGATGGCACAAAGAACAAGTATTAAAATCCAGCAATTAAAGTAGCTCGGTACTCGGGTTTTTAAAACTCTGGGGGCAGCGCCAAGAAAAAAACACCTTGCTCGTCGTCTTCTCCGAGCCGCAGATGGTGGCCTTTATCTATTGTCGAGTGTTTGCTGCGTTTAATAGATCAGATCGCCAGCACACAGCAAAATGTTCTCTGATTAACAGCTCCATATGAATGGCTGTGGTTTGAGACGTTATATGGGTTCGATGTTTTATACGGTGTGTGTGTTAAGTGTAGTGCTGTGGATGAACTCTAACAGAAGGTCTGATATCCATCATGCATTGCATACAGCAGCCTGATTTATCACTTGACCTGGAGCGCTGAACCTGTCTTCATCTCATTTCTGATTTCCACTTCTGCCTCTAATGGCCCGTCGGCATAAAACACGATCGAGGTAATGCAAAAGTTCCTGAGTCAAATGTTTTTGGAACATTCTCACACTGTAATGTATCGTAGGTCACACAGACGAGTCTGAACTCTGTCCAAGGAACAAGGTTTTATAAGGACATTAAAGAAAGAACGATCTAAATGTGCACTATGTACAATACAAAAGTATTGGGACACCAAAATGTTAGACCTACAGGAGCTGTTCTGACATCCCATTCCAAATCCATAGGTATTATTACGGTGTCACTTTTGTAGCTATAGGTGCTGGATGTTATACACCTGTAGCAACGGCACTAAAAAACTGTCCTATAATTCAGTGATTAACAGGTGTGTCCAAATACTTTTGTTCATGTAGCTCATATTAATGAACAATGTGGGGCAAATATTTGGCTCCTGCTGTGATGATTTTTTAAATAAATGTCAACCTTAAATATTACTTGACATTAAACACAAAGTGAACTTAATAAGCAAGGAAATAATTAAGTAATTACTAACATAAGTTTAAATCGATACTAAACAGTGAATCGACTTAATATGAATAAAATCACTTTATATTTATTGTAAAACTAAACATTTAACCAAAATAGTATATTTCAAATTATAATCCTAAAAACAAATGAATAATTTGCTTTTTAAAATAGGTATCCAAAGAGAAGTTGCAAAATTTAAATTTAACAAAATAAAAGTTATTGTTAATTAAACTGTTTCTGTGTCCTGTTTGTGCATCGCTGTAAATGAAAGTGAACTCTGATAAATAAAATGGCAAGAAAGCATAATAAAGTAAAAATGCTTATGAAGGTGGAATGTAACTAAGTCACTTTCCACAAACTGAAAAGTTAGAAAGATCAAGAAAAAGAATGAAAAAATAATGACTGTGTGATGATTTGAATGGAACTGCATCACTTCTGCTTTTTTTATTTAATTTTTTCTGTTTTGTTTTTCATTTTACACAAAATCCATTTGAAGGAGGTAATGAATTTTTTGTCTCATTTCACTATACAGAAAACGTCTCTTAAAAAGCAAGCTTCCTGCTTCATCCTGAAGACGTAAACTCAAACTAAAAAGTAAAAATAAAGTATTTAAATAATATGAATGAATTAAAAAAAACTAAAAGAGATAAGCAACTTTAAAACATTCTTTGATCATATTGTTTTAATTTAAAAGTGAAGAAGCTTGGTAAAGAAGGTAAATATAAAAAGATGAAGGTGATCATTTCTAACTAATAATAAATATGGTTTATTAAATAACAGTTTTACAAGAAGCAACTTAGAAAATATCTATTTTGATCACAAAATAATAAGAAACTTTTAAGAAGACAAGTAAAAATTTAGCTTAAACAATAAACAGATTTAAACATAAAGTAAAAATGTAAAAATAATAAAAAATAAAATATGTCAAAAAAATAAAATATGCGAAAATTCTTTACAACTTTAAACAATAGAATTCTGCATTCAATAAAATTCAAAAATCCAATACATGAGTTTGAAAGGATGTGATGAAATTCAACAAAAGCAGTCAACTAAGAAAAGAGAAGTGACTTCTTATAAAAAAGGACTTCACTTTATTTCTTATTAAACATTAATAATGAATGAAAACTTGTGAAATATTCAAAAATTAAGTAAAAAAAAAAAAAAACCAAAAGAAAAAAACTGGAAATTACTCACTGATAATACAGAAGGTGTTAATAAATAACGAAAAGAAAACACACAAAATCCCCACAGTACAAAATATTCACATCAGTTTTTCACACTAATATATTTTAGATTCTTTAACAAGGTTTAGTAAAAAGTTCCCTCAACAAAAAAAATTCACAAGATCCAGTAATGACAAATGAAAAACTGGAAGTGATGCTGAGTTCATTAAAAACTCATCAACATCTGCTCACACTGGAGCTCAAATTATATACGGCCTGTTTTCTCAGAGCGTGTGTGTGTGTGTGTGTGTGTGTGTGTGTGTGTGTGTGTGTGTGTGTGTGTGTGTGTGTGTGTGTTCCAAAAGCACAACAGCAATAGATAGATTACCAGGAACTAATAAACAATGAACTTATTGCAGTTTTACTGGGAGGCCAGTGGGAGGATCATCTTACGATGGACTTCAGTGTGTCCTGGGGTGTAGACCAGGTCCTGACTGGGTAAAGTGGGGACATAAAGTTAAAGAAAATCCATATCCCTCCTCATTATAATTTTTGGCCATCTGGGAGGGTCTGATCTTCTGCCTGCTTTCTATATTTTACGTGAGTAGAGTGGTTTCACCTCCGTACCACGTTCCTCACAGTACTACTTTTTTGAGTGGAAAGATCTATGGATTGAATTCAAGCCAGGTTTCAAAAGTATAGTTGGACCAAAAAAAGAGTTAACAAAAGATGATTATGACATAATCATGGGTGACGTCAGCAGGAGAATGGATAAGATCTTCACACGATGGAAGGTCCGACTGAGTTTTCTAACCTGGCCTGTGTGACAGTTCATAGTGAAAGCCAGACCTTCTAAGAATCATCACACAGACGTGAGTATGCTCTCGCCACCCCTGGGGGGGGGATTGTGGAGTAACAGCGGCCGTAAAAGCTGTTTACTTCCTTTTCACACGCCGGTGTCGAGCTGCCCGATGCGGTTCAGTTGATAAATGAGCCTGTGGGTCGGGACCAACGTCAGGATCAACATCAACATGACAGGACGCGAGTGGCTCATGAATCGCGATGCTGAAGCGCTGGAAATAATTATGGGACATGAAAATAAATATTAATTAACGCTGCAGAGTCAAACGAGCTAACGTCCATCCCGTTAGGCGCACGGTCTGCTAAAATAAAGAGCTTTATGCTTGTTTTTACTAGCTTTTATTATAGGCGTTAAATTACCGGCTCTGTCAGCCGTGCACATTCCGTGTTGCACAGAGTCTCTGCTGTGGAGATTCAGCAAGACACGCGTCAACTCGTCAAACGTCAAAAATGTTTTCAGCCATCAAATTATTCCACTATTTTTGTACAGAAAAATATAGATTTAACTGCTGAAAGGCTTTCCAAGATAAATTAGCTGAGCTATGAGGCAAATGCAGCGCTTCTCGTTTAACATGCAATTGCGTTTTTTGAACACCAGAGGGCACCTTATAAGATTCCTTGTGTTTATTCAGGAAAAATACACATTATTTTCAGTTGTTATTCTTCAGAATTGACAAGAACACTCAGTCAGTTACTTTATTGATTATTGTTATATTATATTTCTACACTTTATTTATGCTTTTAATCAAATTCGCTACGAATATAGACGTAAACAATAATTAGGGTGTCGGGAACGGATTAATCCTGTTTAAATTCCTTCTTATGGGGAAATTTGATTGAGACTTTGATTGAACAGGAGTTTGTACGGCCTCCTGGAACCACTTAAGTTCCAATTCAAGGTTCCGAGTTGTGATGTCCAGAGGGCTATTTGTGGATCGAGAAACTGGATTAAAGTTCGTCCATAATCTCCCGATTAAAAATTACAATCTCCAGTTCATCCGGGGTTGAGGAACAAGAAAGTGTTTGGTTCAAAATCTGCTGAAAAGCAAAATGACTCAACACGGCTCAGTGCGTTGTGAAGTTTGTCAACATGCATTGTGTAGTGCTGATAAACAGACACACAAAAAAAGAGCGTTTTTGTTTTCTTCTTCTTCTTCAGGGTGGATGTCATTTTTCTTCGAGTCCTTTGACTAGATTTGTATGAGATTAAAATAATAGCATTTTGGAAAAGTGCTACGGCATTGATCCGACTATGAAAGACTTTAGTCAGAACACAATCAAATACAAAGACTCAATCAAAGGCACAAACAAAAAGAAAAAGAGCGTGTGTTTGTAACTGCGGAACATCATTCCGAACAAAAATTAGCACCTGGCGAAGTGTCCAAAGAAAAACACATCTTTAAAATACATGCTTACAATTACCAGGACTAATTCAGAGTGAAATACTTTTCTGAGGACTATAATGGTTGCAAGATAATAGACTCCATGGCAGAAAATGTAATGGAGACGGCGTCATTACCCGGCTAGACGGCTTACGAGGCTGCACAATTGAAACCTTTGTGTTGTGGGACATGTCGCAAAATAGAGGCACTCGAGATAAAGGGGCATAAAGGAAGACTGCCAGGGAGCTTTAATAACTAATAACGGAGGCACCTGGCCTCGGCGTCTGCAGGAGCAAATGTGTGTGGGAGGTAGTGGAGTGCTGACTGATTAAGTATAGGACCTCCCAACCTTTCACTCTGATCTCATTAGTGCTGGAACGAATGTTAATTGAACAGAAAGTTTGATAAGGAACAAAACCTGGACATGGTATAAGGGGACGACGCACTACGAGGAGATGTTATGAGGGTTGAGTTGAGTCTGAAGCCTTTGCTAATATATTATCTATATATAGAGTGTTAGCGATTCCATTTTGTTAGCCAGTAGCACCAGTGAAACAGTGAAGCCGAAGGCTCAAACGTCACCTGAAGGTTTTCGCAAGGCTTTCTGCAATTGTTTCGTGCATCCATTTCAAGTAAACCTTGTATTAATCAAATTAATATAAGAATTAGATGCAAACCCAAAGAGCTGTACAGACAAAGAGCTGTAAGCTTCTAAACTAATATTAATTAATTTAAGCCCATTAGTGTCTCTGACAGAATCCCGGATGACAATCAGATCTGACAGCCCTGCTGTAGGCTAGACTAGAAGCTATATGAATCTGAAGCTGCTTTTGTGGTGCAGGATGAGATAATGAAGTAGATGATCAAAGTCACGTAACACCTTTGACTAAAAACGCCGAAAGCGAGCAAAGAATCTCTGCAGCTGTTTCAGGAATGCATGCTCCAAACGACTGGATATGTCAACCTTGATAAACAATCAACTAATCCACATGAATTCCTCAATAAAAGCTCAGCAGAATTTCAGGCAGACCATTTGTAACATTTGTTTTCTTTTGCAATCTAACGTGATGCCATTGCCTGGTTGGGTGAACTCTAATGGGCTCAAGCCAGCAGTCATTAACGGCCGAGTTCTAACAAGGTTTAAGTCTCTGGAAAGAGGCTCTAATGAGATCGGGGACGTTCATTGATTTTAGGAAAACTGTGGTGGATAAGCAGGACAATTGCTATTCTCTGGTACTGGGACATTTCATCCAGCAAAGATCACACCAATGAAGTCCAATCTATGTTTCTGTCCTTTATAAGTGAAACCTTTATAAGTGGTCTTAGGTTCGGAATGGCATTTACTCAAAGCACAGGTTCTACAAATCAGGACTCACTCCTCACTGCAAAAGTTCACTAACTTGTGAACCAAAGTTTTAGGGTAGTGAAAATTCAGTGGTTCAAATCCCACCTCCACCAAGCTGGACCTCTGAAACCTTCTCAGCTCAAACACCATCAAAACAAGCCATACGTTCGTTTCTGCAATCTCCAGAACAAAAACATTCCTGGAACGGGACGACTTGGCAGAAGTCGGTGGCGAGTTCAAATCCTGGCTCTGAAAACCTTCACAGTTAAGTCCTTGAGCATGACGTTTAATCTCTAACCACTCAGCCAAGTCACGAGCCCTTCTGTATGATGTGTCTGCTAAATACTGGAAGCAGAAAGCATTTGAAGTGGACAGTGTGGACGGAATCCAAATAAGACTATGTTTTTGAAAACAGGACAACATGCAGAGAGGGCCACTTGACATCATGTTCCATCTAGTTCACAAAAACTCTCTCCCTTCCATTTTGAAATGAGGCAGCTGTCAAGGATCCATTCCCCTCAGAACCCATTAAAGCTGTTCGGTTCTAAAAGAGAAGATCCATTAGGCCAAGCCGGGCAGCAGGTGGATCGGACCTGATTGAACGGCCACAACCGTGGCCAGATTGACGGAGGCGAGATAAACACAGATAGAAAGAGGGATGGAGACTGACCTCAATTATAGTATGCAGATAGGAGGGACCTGATGGAGCCTGCACGGGGAAAGGTGGAGATTCAGGCGTCCCTTAATCAGGAGCTTCATCTTACAGCATAATAACATACAGAAGCTCCTCCATAGCACACACCTGGGTGAGAAGCTTTCTGGCTTATGTTGGACCTGGATAAACATCGACAGGGTTTGCAGCGATTCCTATTAAAGAAGGAAATCCTAATTTAACTCGGGAGCAGAGGCCATATTTAGGATTACAGAGTAAGCCTCAGATGTAACTCGATGTACAAATGAAAAAGCTGTACGTGATATTATTGAAGTGTTCTCGCTTTTCTGAACACAAATTCAACACAAACAAATCACACCACGAGCTCTAGTTCTTTTATATAATTTATTCTGTATATGTTTTGGATCTGACTGGTCTGAGTGCATCTCTTAAGCTACGTTCCAATTTCCTCACCAATCTCTGGTAAAATGCTGCAGCCATACAGTTTTTCTCACACGTACAACTGATACTTCCAAAGATACTCAGTACTCGTATGGCGTGGTCATCTAACGGGATGTTTAGGCACCTAAATCACAGCAGGATTACAAACTCGATTCGCAGAGATCGATACGTCACTTTTGCAGTGCGCTCACAAAGGCCAGGCTTTGCCTCCATCCAAGGACGAGGCGTTAAAACAAAAGAAAGTGCATCAGTTTTCTGTTTTGGCAGCGTCGTCGTCGAGGAGGGTTTCCCTCCCCCTGCTCAAAAGGTGCTAATTGTGTCATTTTTCACGTCAGCGCCCTGTTTGAGATCTACGCCGCCTGAATTAATCACCCTAATGGAGAAAGAAGTGATCTGAAATAGAGGCTTTAATCATGGTTTTCCCCTGCTCTAGTCGTTCATAACGATCCGTTTTGAGACGCCAAACCCTGAGAAACAGTTCTCTAGCAACTTTAGGTTTAGTTCCTGTTACAAAGTCAGTATAAGTGTGCCAACACGAGGACAGGAAGCTGTTTTACCTAATCAGGCTTTACTTTGGGCATCCATGTGCTACAGTAATGCCCCGTTCACACACACACGGTTGCGGCCGAGTTAACCGAGATTTGGCTTACCGAAATGTCCCAAATTGTATCCTGGAGTTTTCCTGCAAAACCTGCATGCTTACGAATTAACCGGTGGTGGGCGTGGCCTAGACTGGGAAAAAAATCCCAGTCGCACAAAAAGTTTCAACATGTTGAATCTTTCCGGATTTTGCCGGAACCATAACATTACTTAATGACCGTATAGACGACCTGGAAAGACGAGAGCCTGCCTGTCCTTCTGA
>JAVSBU010119841.1:0-13082 GCA_033118015.1 Loricariichthys derbyi
AAGTTCTAGTGTGTTTCTGTCCTAGGTGTCGTCTGGCGAGGCACGTCCCGGCCCCGATGTACAAATACAGGGAAGAAAGTACCACCTGTCCTTGGTAGAGGGCAGGTGGAGTAGGGGCAGGAGCCCCAAGGTATGTTAGCCTTTCTAGGCAGAGTAGGGACATACCTGACGCCCCAGTGTTCGGGAGGCACCAATCTCTGGTGGGACAGCTGGCGGGACAGACGGTAAGGGTTCCCTAACACGTTCACGCGAAACATGGCCAGTGGTGCCGACTGGTTGGGTGCGCGCTCTGCACTCGTAAAAGCATTCCCCAGCGGCGCCTTACCACCGTCGAGCGTGTCCTCCTGCCTGGGGCTACCCGGGTCTTCCCCCGGTTCGGCCTGTTAGGGGACGTGCGATCGGTTCGCCAGTGCATCCCAGTTCGCACCGGTCCCTGGGGGTCAGCCGGTTTGGCTGTATTCTGTGTTTTGGTATGGTTTTGGTTCATTTATGTTTATAAATAAAGCACTTTTATTGGTTTCACTGACCTGCACATGGGTCTTTATGTGTTCAAATCCCTCGACCGTGACACACTGAGTGAAAGCTGTTGTGAGACTGAATCATAAATCACGAAACATGTTTAGGCTGCATAGAGTCATGCGACTCAACTCATATAGGTTTAAGCAAAAGCACTTGGTGACAAACAAACAAGTCCTGAGAAAAAGATTTTAGTCCAAATGCACTGAGAAAAAAATTTGGCGAGTTCCGAGGTGGTCAAGCATCGAACATATGTTCATGACAGACACAAAGGTTATATCAACATAATAGTCACACCAGTTATGGGCCAGTGATAGAGTGACCAATCAACGTAATGCATGTCTTTGGGAGGAACCTACACATGCATGAGGAGGTCATAGAGGAGATGTGAGGCGACCACGTTACCCACAAGTGCCATTATAACTACACTGCCTGGCCAAAAAAAGGTCAACAACTGGATTTAACTAAACAAATAGGTAAGAGCCTCCCCCTGGACAATTACTGCATGGCTGATTATGCTTCAGCTGCCAACAAGTCATTTAACCATAACTGATGCAGTTAGCAGTTTCTCATTTGTTAAACATTTGTGTCTAAAAATACATCCTGTGCTCATAGAAAAGATGTTAATCTGTTTCAGAAGGGTTAATGTGTTTCATTGCTGCTGCAGTTGGTCAGGTTTAGATTCAGCAAAGAATGAAAATGTTCCCAAAGAATGATGTCAGCTGACAACCAGGTTATTCCATCAATGGATTTTTTCTTCCCTGATGGCAAAGGCATATTCCAAGATGACAATACCAGGATTCATCAAGCTCAAATTGTGAAAGAGTGGTTCAGGGAGCATGAGACATCATTTATCATACATGGATTGGCCAGCACAGAGTCCAGATCTGACCTGAGAATCTTTGGGATGTGCTGGAGAAGACGTTGTACAATGGTCCAAATCTCCTGTCATCAGTACAAGATCTTGGAGAAAAATGAATGTAACTCTGGACAGAAATAAATGGTGTGACATTGCAGTAGCTTGTGGAAACGATGCCACAGCAAATGTTTGCTATAATTAAAGTTAAAGGTGGTCCACAATGAAATATTAGTGTGTGAGACCTTTTTTGGCCAGACAGTGTATAACAGTTAATACTATACAGTGCAGACACTAAAATTCAGATTATAGTGTGATAAGAGACAGAGTAATTGAAGCCAATTTTAAGGAGAATAATACAGTGCCTCCAAGTATAATTCAAGCCCCTGTAGAGTTAGCAGGTTTACACTTGTGGAATTAATTTGAAATTGTGAAATTTGGACTGTAGATGGGCCTGGATATTTGAAATGCACTGCGGCAAAAGAAGAATGTTATTTGTCTGTTTTTATTTTTTGCTAATTTGCTAAGTTTACCAGAGGGTCAATTATTATTCAATCACTTTCAAAGGGTTCCACAAAACCCTTTCCAAAGAGTTGGGCCTGTCTGTCTACACTGTTGGAAGCATCTTTCGGAAGTGGAAGGCTTGTGGAAATACTGTTAACCTTCCATGGCCTGGAAAGCCTTTCAAAGTTTCCTCTTGTGCCAAGGCCAGGCTTGTTCGAATGGTCAAGAGCTCTAGGAAGATCTCATGGCAGCGGGCACATTGGTTTCAATAAATACCATAAGTCACGTACTAGACTGTAGTGGTCTTTGTTCTGTACAGGTGAGCCTGTAAGGTACCTTTACTTTCAAAGTGTCATGTCAAGGCCCATCTAAAATTTGCTCAAGATCACTTGGAGGACTCTGAGGCAGACAGGTTCAAGGTTCTCTGGACCTTGATCGAGGTCTTAAGTGCCAACCACACCTGGAGCGTCTGGAGAAAGGATAGCACTGCATAGAACCCCAAGAATACCATCCCTACAGTTAAGAATGGTGGTGGTAGAATCATGCTGTGGGGTTGCCTCAGCCAAAGTGCCTGGCCATCTGGTCCACATCCACGGGAAGATGAATAGCACAGCCTACCTGGAGATTTTGGCCAAAAACCTCCGCTCCTCCATCAAGGATCTTAAGATGGGTCATTATTTCATCTTTCAACAGGACAATGACCCCAAGCACACAGCCAAAATAACCAAGGCCTGGTTGTAGGGAGAAAAGATAAAGGTGTTACAATGGCCTAGTCAGTCTCCTGACCTTAACCCAATTGAAAATTTGTGGAAGGAGCTCAAGATCAAAGTGCACAAGAGATGTCCAAATAACCTAGAGAACTTGGAGAAGAACTGCATGGAGGAGTGGGCCAAGATAAATCCAGAGACCTGTGCTGGCCTGATTGGGTCATATAGAAAACAATTAATAGCTGTAATTATTAGGATCCACGCAGGTCTGCTCTGATTAGAACAGGCAGTTTGGCATGGAGATTACGTCACAGCTGAACCCAGCGAGGCATCCGCTATCTCGGGCGCGGAAATCAATCCTCGCAGATTGGGTTCAGCTGCCACCGGCTACAAAAGGAGCCACAGAAATCAGTTCAGCGCGGGTAATTGTTATCACAGGTAAGACTGTTTATGTCCGGAGACTGTGCTGTTTTTTTTTTTGCCGTGGGCTTGCGTATCCGGTGTGGGAGTTTTGCCGGGTTTGTGACCTGCGGTTAACGCTTTTCGTACTAGGCACGTTAGCTGGTGCATTGCATCCCGTATATGCTGCACAATCGCGGGATGTGCAGCGGGTGCACGTACCACTCTTGCTCGCAGCGCCAGAGAAGGTGAGGGACGAAGGTATCGCACTTCCTTTGTAGAGGGAGGGCAGAGTAACACTTACTAATGACAACACTCACCATACCACAGTATATGGCTGGGTGGGTCCAGTGGTATGACCACACTAATGAGAGTTTTATAACTCATCAAACAATATATACATTTTATCTCAAAAAATAGTTATCATCCCTCATTGTGCAGAATTACCCCAATTTAGTACAATTGTGTAAAATTAAAACACCATTTCCTTAGTCTTTATAAGTACATTTTGATTAAATTCACAATTTAAATCAATTACAAAATAGTTCATTTATTCGTTTCAGACATATTACACTATATATGACCCGCCGTCACAGAATGAGTCGTGTTGCGCATCAGTAGATTTCGAGCAATAGGCCTTCAAAGTCAAACAGGCTTAAATTTTTTCAATTTTTCGATTTTATCAAAAAACGTATCTTAAGTGAGTATATTTTCATACCTTTTGAGTAGAAACACATTTTGCGATCTCAAAAGCACTCTAAATCAGCCATTTTTCTGAGAGGTATTCCAAACATCTTGGGAGAAAAGGACTAAAATCCTAAGAAATCGGTCTGTTTTAGCGCTTTATTTATAATGCTGAACATCATGAATTAAATTCATTTATTCATCCAATGGATTGTAAGCAAACAGCTGTAAGCAAACCCACTAAAGTCCTTAGCGTGTATGTAAGCCCCATTCTGATTGGTCAAAACCGATCACATGGTTATGGCTGCCTCCCTTGGATTACACGTTCATTTGATGTTTTTCGTAAAAAAAAAAAAAAATCATCTTTTTAGCCAGAAATATTGCATTTAATAAGCCAAACAGAGTTGCTGAAGCATTGATCAAGCTTCGTAGTTTCAATTTGCAGAATACGGCACCATGCAGTATAGTTTTAGCGACAATAACGGACTACTTTCTGGAGTCTTCAGATCTGAGACTCATGAGCAGGAGAACAAGGAAGTAGGGATTCTGACTTCTTTCGGTTCTGATCCGTACCTAATTTCTGAAACTAGGGAAAATATCCATGATACCATATCAGGTGATCTATTGACAGGCAGTTTGGATGGGTTTGGAAGCCCAGTTATGTTACAGATGGTCAGAGACTCTGTGCATTCTGACTTGTCCCAAGTAGAAACGGGTAAAAGTCATCTCATTTTTTAAAATTTAATAACCTTGCCCATTTCACATGAAAAAAGAAAAACCTGGTGTAATTTCATGTTTTCTATAGTATTTCATATTTCTTGATGCATGATGAATGAATTTGGGTAGCTTTTCTCAGAATTCTAATTCTGACCTGCTGTATTTGTGATGTTTAAATGGTCATAACTTGGTCAGTTTTAAAGCTATCATTTTAAAGCTGAGAATGAGCTCCTTCTTTTGGTTTATAAAATTCAAATCTTCATTTTTAGCCAACACGACCCATTCTGTGGTGTTGGATCACATATTAATATGTAGTTTAAGAGTGTAACGGTTCCGGCTGCTCCCGGTTCTGAAAGCAGCCTTCCTTTTGGGCTCTATAGGGCGGCTGCGCCACGGTTAGTGAGGCTTTATTGCCATCCAGTGGTGCAGCGCTGATGCATGCCTAATTGTTATCAGCTGCGTTTGGGGTTTAAAAGGCGGAAACGAGCTTGAAGCAGCGGGCTGGCATTGTGGCTTATTGTGAGTAGGATCGCACGCCACAGCTGCTCCAAGCTTGGTTTCTAATGTTAGGTTGGCGTGCAGCAGTGGAGCTAGAGACGTACTAATGTGATTTTCTGTTTTTCCATGTGTTTTTCCAGACTGAGGCATGTCCGGGCTGGTGTGCTATTCCCACCCGTTTTGCGGCAACGTGTGGATTGTGTTGGTTTTCTTTGGTTGTGTATCCTGGATTTTGGTTATTTTTGGTTCTTTTGTCTATGAGTTAATAAATCTACCAGTGTTTAAAGCTGTCCTGTGCATGGGTCTACTCTTTATTCCACCTCGCCCCATACTTGTGACAAAGAGAAACTGAACTTGTGGTCAGAGATTTTACAATGGACCCTAGAGTCACTGACACTGAATACAGTCACTGTCATTTACACAGCAATATGTGATAATAAACTGTCCACTGATAAAGGTTTCCTTAGCTACAACCCATATCGGGCATATATTTGTAACACTATAACATATCAGCATAAATATATGTCATTATCATTGCTGTTCTAAAAATGGGCCACCACACAAAAATATCTGGTCAGTAGTAGACTTATGATGGAAACTCTTCCACTGAAAGACAGGAAAGATGGTAGCTGTCAAATTATAACTTTATACCTACAAAGGGCACCTCCAGTTACAAGACGATGTTTACAATGTTTATGAAACTTGTTTGTTTATAAACTTTGGAATGATCCAATATCTGCAGTAATTATTAATGTGATTTGATCCTCATCCAAGTCACATTAGGCAAAACAAAATGGACAAACAAAACATCATTTTCATACATTTACTACTCAGTAATTAATTATTGTTGTCAGGTGTCACGCCAGGTGTGCGTTTATTTACCACTGGCAGTTTGGCGTGAGCCTGACATAGCGGCTGAATCCAGCAAGGCTTGCCGTTTTCACATGTGCGATCGGCATGGCAGACACCATTACTTTAAGTCTTGCAAATTGGATTCAACTGTGATCGCCGTTTTAAAATCGAGCCTCGCAGATTAGTCTTCACTTGGTCATCGTCAATGTTAAGCCATATTTTGTAACATCTGTCAGCCCGGCGATCACCTTTGATTTGCTGTGGCTCATGCAGCTGATATGGGGCATTTTTAGACAGGGTTTTAGTAGACACGTGGTTTCCATCTTTACATGCTAGGCACGTCCCGAGGTTGGTGCATATATCCCACACTTATGCACACAATCACCAGTCTTGCTCTTTGGTGCCAGAGAAGGAGAGGGATGAAGGTACCACCCTCTGTCGTAAAGGGAGGGTGGAGTAGAGTCAGGAGACTGGAGGTAACGACAAGGGTTAGCTAATGGTGTAGGGACAGCTAGCTTTATCTCTGCGCCGTACGCCCCCCTCCAGTCCCTTCCTGGAGCCTGCCTGGTTTTGTTGGTACAGCCCGGGTGGAGAGAAACCACATGGCAGTGGCCAAGATGCCCCCTGATGTGGCCACGGCGGCACCGGCAACACCTAAAGTATTCTTTAGGCAGTAGTCTACCCAGCATTGGAGCGCAACCTTTGGTCGGGCATTGCCCAGGGCCTGTCCCTGCATTGCACCCTGCCGGACCTCGCTTGGGTCTCCCACGTGTCCCAGTGGTTGGCCGGTTCAGGACATCCGGATGTAAAAATGGTCTCCATATAGGTATGATTGGTTGGACCGGTCTGCTGGCTGTAAAGTCGTCGCCATGCGCCCTAGCCCTGTTGGCCTTTGGGACTGCCATTTTGCTGTTTTGGTTCCTTTTTAGGCTTTTATTTGTTACTTTGCTTCCGTTCTCTTTAGTTTCCTTAGTTACGTTAATAAAGCCTACCCTTATTCATGAAGCTGTCTGCGTATGGGTCCTCCTTTTACACCTCGCCCCCCACTACATGACAATTGTTAAGTGTAATTAACAATCCACACTGGAAAATGTATGTGCATCCTTGTCATTAATTACTGGAAAACCTCATTTAGCAGCAATAACTATCCCTGTGGATAACAGACAGACTTGCACAACACTGAGGTGGAATTTTAGACCACTGATTGATTGAATAAAAAATGCATGGCACTCAGTACTAAGGTCTTTTTCTGGTTTAACCATTTTATTATTTACGTATTTATTATTCTTTTTTTTACAATATCTTATTTTAAAATGTATTTTCATCTTTCTGTGTTTGTCACACAACGCTCCAAGCCTTCCGGGTGCACACAGGGGAACGGCAATTCCCATCATACACCACCGGGAGGCGTCAGTGTATCACGGGAGACCGGCTTAATCACCAAACGAGTCTCACCTGAGTATTGAAACTCGTTTGCTATTTAAGCTCCGGTCTCCCGTGCCTCTTCATGAAGTATTGCCTCTTTATAGTGTGCCTTACCGAGTGTTTTCCTGTTATTGCTGTCTTGGATTTTGACCTACTTGCTTGCCTTTCGACTCTGTCTATTGCCTCTCTATATTGCTATCTGCCGGTATTTACCTTTGCTTGTTGACTACGATTTAGCCTAGCCCTGTATGTTATCTGTAGTGTTTTGTTTGGTTTGCATCCCGTTCTCGGTTGTCAGTGTTGTACTTCGTTTGTTTAAATAAACTATTCATTGTTACTTCCGCGTTCTTCTGTGCCATAATGCTGTCACAGAATACTTCGCTGACTCAACAGCAGATGGCGGAAGCATGCTCCTTCCAGCAGGTTGTGGAAGCACAGAACCTAACTCTGAGTGAACATCATCCTGCTATATCGCATGTAACCCAGACCGTTCAACATCTTGAACAGGGCCAAGTGCAGCAGCGGCAAGAACTCTCCAAGCTCTCTCCAGCAGCTAAGCGTCCATGGGGAGGACGCTTTTTCTATGAGTAAACCCCAATTATACGATGGTCAGTCCAACACTTGCGCAAGCTTCTTGCTACAGTGCAAGCTGTATTTCGACTATTGGGCCCCAAGCTCGGATAAGGCTAAGATCGCGTTTGTGGTAACTAGCTTTACAGTGGGCCACAGCTGCTTGGGACTCAGTAAGGGATCTCACATACCCGGACTTCAAGTGCAAATTTCGGGTCGTGTTTGATAACCCAAGCGAGGGCAGAAGCGCTGGAGCGAGACTGTCCTTCCTATGTCAGGGCAGACAGTCAGTGGCTGAGTTCGCTATCCATTTCCTCACCTTTGCGGCAGGAAGCGGTTGGAACGAGCTTGCACTACTGGTAGCCTTCCGAAACAGATTAAATACTGAGATCCTGATGGAGCTTGCCTGCCGAGATGACAAGCTTTCCTTAAACGAGCTCATCGAGGAAGCTATTAGGCTTGATCTGCGTCGCCGGAGGGTCCCCAGCGGAGCAGAACCTATGAGGAGGGAGGCCTCCCGCCCGGAGCCCGAGGATCACCCCGAGGTTATGCAGTGCGACTCGACCAGGCTCCAGCCCAGGGATCGTCAGGCACCTCTTCGAGGGAAATGGTGCCTATTCTACGGATCTTCTGGGCACTTCATGATCGACTGCTTCTCTTCATGTGCTAATGTGGTGAGTGTTCCCACAAAGGAGTTGGTTAGGAAGTCATTCTTTATACCAGTGAGAATCTACTGTGTGTCTGTGTGCTCTGTCTTCCTAGCGCTCATCGACTCCGGAGCGGAGGGGAACTTCATCTCCCAGGTGGTTGTCTGACGACTCCACAGCCCCACAGAGACATTAGAGCAGAGGATTGAGGTGGCGGTGGTTGACGGAGCTCTGCTGACTCAGGACAGGGTCACCCAGATCACCATACCCATTCGTCTGGAGGCCAGAGCCTGCCAGAGCGAGAACATTCAGCTCTTCGTTCTCAAGCACTCCGAATTTGCTGTCATCCTGGGTCTTCCCTGGCTGCAGCTCCATAACCCCTGCATTTCCTGGAGGGACCAGGAGATCCTCAGCTGGTCTAGCTCATGCCACTCCACATGTCTCAGACAGCTGAGACTACGAGTCAACGACACGTTCGCTGAGATCACAACGGACTCCGAGGGTGCTACGATACCAGCTGAGTACCAGGACCTCCAGGAGGTGTTTGGCAAGTCCCGTGCTACTTCACTGCCACCCCACAGACCTTACAACTCTGCCATTGAGTTTGTAGAGGGAGCAGCACGTATCTACCCTCTATCGCGGCAGGAGGAGTCGGCCATGTCCGAGTATGTGGACGAGGCCCTGAAGCAGGGGTTCATTCATCCATCCAGGTCCCCAGTAGCTGCAGGATTCTTCTTCTTCAAGAAGAGGGACAGAACCCTCTGTCCATGCATCAACTACCGGGGCATTAACAATATTTCACACAAGTATCATCAGCCTCTGCCATTAGTTCCAGCTGTGCTGGAACAAATGAGAGGGGCCAGGTTCTTCACTAAACTCAACCTCCGTAGTGCATATAACCTGAGTAGGATCAGAAAGGGAGATGAGTGGAAGACCGCTTTTATCACCAATCGGGGCCATTATGAGTACCTGGTTATGCCCTTTGGGTTATCAGTAGCCCCGTCCGTGTTTCAGTCGTTTATCAACGATGTGCTCAGGGACATGCTGGACAGGTTTGTGATTGCCTACATAGACAATATTCTCATTTATTTCACTGACCTTCAGAGCCATGTTCAACATGTTCGCATGGTGCTTAGGAGACTGCTACAAAATAATTTATTTGCTAAAGATGACAATTGTGAGTTTCATACTTAATCCATTTCCTTTTTTAGGGTACCATATCAACTCTGGGGGCATTCTTATGGAGAATCAGAAGGTGGAGGCTGTTACCAAGTGGCCCATTCCCGTGTCTGTGAAGGACCTACAGCGGTTCCTGGGGTTTGCAAACTTTTACCGCCGCTTCATACGCAACTACAGTCTGGTGGCAGCTCCATCTTCTGCAAAGTAATCCACATAAGCTGAGGTGGAACTCTCAGGCCGAAACTGCATTAAGAGGCCTCAAGCATCGTCTTGCATCGTCAAGGTGGATGCCTCTGAGGTTGGAGTAGGGGCGCCACTGGCTCAAGGGTGCGAGGTTCCCGTTCACGGTCCTAACTGACTACAAGAATCTGGAATACCTCAGAGGTGCCAAGAGACTCAACTCTCTTCAGGCCCGCTGGTCACTTTTCTTTGCCAGATTCAATTTTAATATAACTTATTGGGCAGGGTCTAAGAATGTTAAAGCGCATGCTTTTTCTAGATACTATCGGGAGGAGAGGGAGTCCGAGCTCCACAAGCTTCCTGAGCCCATATTACCCCACTCCGTCTTTGTCAGCTCCATCCAGTGGGACCTAGACCGATGGATCACCAACTCCCTAAGGGAGCAACCTTCCCCCAAGCAGTGTCCCAGGGTCAAATTATACGTTCATTCTCCTCACCACGTGGCTCTAATCACTTGGGCCCACTCTTCAGTAGCTGTTGGCCATCCGGGGGAGGCGCGCACCCAGCAGCTGATTGGTCATCGCTATTGGTGGGAATCAATCCACAAAGACATTCACAGATTTGTAGCATCTTGCTCAGTGTGTGCCCAGAACAAAACTCCTAAGACCCTGCCTGCAGGTAAGCTTCATCCACTTCCCATCCCGTCATGCCCTTGGTTGCATATTGCTGTCGACTTTGTTACTGACCTTCCCAAGTCAGAGGGGTTCTCCACCATCACTCTTGTGGACCGATTCTCCAAGGCTGTATAGTTCATTCCTTATAGAGGTCTACCCACAGCATGGGAGACTGCCCAGGTTCTGTACGAACAAATCTTTCGTAATTTCGGTATCCCAGAAGAGATTGTGTCAGACAGAGGGTCTCAGTTTACCTCCAGGGTTTGGTCAGCTTTCTGTGAACACCTGGGGTCATGATCAACCTGACGTCAGGCTACCACCCCCAGTCCAACAGCCAGTGTGAGAGGGCGAACCAGGAGGTGAGCAAATTCTTGAGAATTATTTCTAGCAATAATCAAAATGATTGGTCTAAATATTTAATATGTGCAGAGATTGCCCAGAACTCTCTGCGTAGTGCCTCCACAGGAATCACCTCCTTCCAATGTATCCGCGGCTTCCAACCCCCTCTCGCACCATGGTCAGGGGTGGTCACCGGCATCCCGGCGGTGGATGAATGGATGCAGAGGTGCGAGCAAGTTTGGGAGCAGACTCATAGACACATTTAGAGGGCCATAGTGAGGCAGAAAGCTCAGGCAGACCGCCATAGGTCCGACAACCTGGCCTTTCGATGTGGCGACAGAGTCTGGCTCTCCACCCGGGACTTTAGGCTCAGGGAGGGAAAATGGAAACTTGGAGCTAAGTATTTGGGTCCTTTTGTTATTATCAAAAAAATCAATGACGTAACATTTAAGCTCAATCTACCACCCGAATATCAGGTCTCTAATGCTTTCCATGTTTACCTCTTTAAGCCAGTCACCCCAGGACCCTTGGACGAGTTTTCACCCAGAGAGATGCCGCCACCTCCCCTGAACCTGGAGGGCACCCCCGTTTATGCCGTACACCAGATACTGGACTCCAGAAGGCAAGGGGGCCAAATCCAGTACCTTATCGATTGGGAGGGCTACGGTCCCGAGGAGCGGAGCTGGGTCTCAGCTAGGGATGTCCTGGACCGCGGTCTGGTCGCCGACTTTCACGCCCGTCATCATGAGACACCTGCTCCCTGCCCAAGAGGCCAAACTCGGGGCTCCTCCAGGAGAGGTTCGGCGGAGGTGGGCGATGTTCATCACGGGCGGCCTTGCACCTTCACGGTCATGGACTCTTTGAGGGTGAGTACTGACACACAATGCTCCAAGCCTTCCAGGCGTTCACAGGGGAACTGCAATTCCCATCAAACACCGCCGGGAGGCAACAGCGCAATAGTAATCCGTTTCAGCTGTGTTCCTCTCTATTTAAGGCCCCGATGTAGATCCGGAAGGCGAGCGGCAATGTTGGCTCACATCAGCCCGTCACGTTAACATGGCGTGCCGCTCGTGTTCCGGATCTGAGGGGTGGTGCGCTGTGGTGGAACTCCATCCAGTAGTCTGAGGCCAATGATGCAGAGGAGGAATGCCTGAAGTTGTGGGGCACCTAGTGAGGTAGGCTAGGTGTGGTGATGTGAGGCACGTCCCTGCCCCGTTCTGATCATAGGGATGATGGTACCACGTGCTCTTCGTAGAGGGCAGGTGGAATAGGCGGCTGGAGCTCCGAGGTATGTTAGGCCTGTTAGATAGGAAGGGACATATCGTGGCCCCCCCAGCACCTGTGGGGTACCAAGCTCTGGTGGACTGCTGGCAAGGCATGTCCAGGAGAGGCGTGGTCAGGGGCGTCGGCTGGTCAAGTATAGCACCAAGGGTGGTGTTCCCAGCGGCGGCCATCCACCGTAGTGCGGTGTCCTCTGGCCTGGGGTTCGCCCGGGGCTCCTCCCCGACGGGGCTGGTTCGGGACCTGCGCTCACGGCCTCGTGCATCCCAGTTCGCACCAGTTCCTGGGGGTCAGTCAGTTTTGGCTCTGTGGCTTTTGGTTAGTATGTGGTTTGTGTTTGTTATGTTTATTAAAGCACTTGTTTATTAGTTCCACTGTCCTGCGTATGGGTCCCTTTTGTGTTCAAATCCCCCGGGCGTGACAAATTCTTTGTTACTTCCGCGTTCGTCTGTGCCATCATGCTGTCACAGGGGCACAGAGATACTGGGCTGTAAGTGCAGCCATAGAGGGGAATAAACTCCGTGTATTGGGTTTTTTTTTTTAGATGCCTAATGAGGTTTGTTGTATTAAATGCAGCTTTGTTCTTACCCCCTCTCGAAATGCCACATTTGCACGTAATGCAGTTTACTATTGCAATGTTATTCTCATCAATTGTAAGGCCAGACTTTTTAATTACTTGTTTGACAGATCTGCCGATGTTAGTTTTCCACATTTTTGAAAAAAAATAAAATTGGAAAAAACCAACTTTTTTTTATTGCCGCCAATGTCGTCACAAACACATGTGCAAACGAAGCAAATCAGAGATTAGCGGGCATGAGAGAGAGAGAGAGAGAGAGAGAGAGAGAGAGAGCGAGAGAGAGAGAGGTTAGCAACTTTGTCGCTATATTTAGCGACTTTTCAGACCGTCTATCGACTTTATTTTTTAAAAAGCAACTAGCGACAAATCTAGCGACTTTTTGTGGTGTTATTGGAGACTTTTTAGCATTAGCATTTCACATTGAGTTGTATGGAGCTTTAGCTTAGCTTTAGCTCATCTCTCACATTTGCTGTAGCT
>JAVSBU010120158.1:0-13078 GCA_033118015.1 Loricariichthys derbyi
ATCACCCTATTGATGATGTCCCAATTCTACCAGGCATTTTTCATAGCGCAGAAGCTCATATTGATGGAATTATATAGCAACGAATAAACTTTCAACTCTGTAATTGTTTATACTATCTC
This sequence comes from Loricariichthys derbyi, assembly GCA_033118015.1. Classification (NCBI taxonomy): domain Eukaryota; kingdom Metazoa; phylum Chordata; class Actinopteri; order Siluriformes; family Loricariidae; genus Loricariichthys; species Loricariichthys derbyi. Next base: position 120 of record JAVSBU010120158.1, read on the forward strand.
TTGAAACTATTAAGATACATCCTTTAATATATGTTACATAACAAAATAAATTTTATAGTTTACAAGTAGACGTTTTACACAGGGGTAATAAAGCCGAAGAGCAAATAGAGAGTCAATTGCAAAAATCCCAGTCTGCAGAAAATTCTCATCAGAAAAGCCATGGACCTCAGTTTCATGGCCTGTGAATAAAAATTGCTTAGCTTAAAGGCAAGAACAACTTCTATAAGTCAACTCGGGTCCTTCACAACCAATTTCTGAAAGAATACTTAGGAAATTGCATACCATGAACATACGGAGCAGAGTGTTACATAAGAAACCTCTTCTCACTTCTACTCAAAACGTTGTCCAACTACACAACAAAAATTGGATTGTCTGCCTAAAATGGGTTTGCTATAATCTAATTGGGTACAATCAGACAGCCCTGGATTCTGCTCTCAGACAAAAACAATCAAAACCTGTTGCAATTGCTGTTACATATCATTTAATTAGCCTTAACAGAACTGGAAGGATCAAATAGTAGTCATTCTAAAGGACAAAAACAATATGGAAAGTTGAAAATAATGAGATGACTAATGAAACATAGCGTAAAAGATTAATCACACTTCTAAAATGAATGAGAAGAAATGACCCCTAATCATCTTTATTTATCCTTCCTCCATAATATCAAACAGGAAGCATATTTCACTTAACCATGGGACTACTTTTAGATTTGTTGAAGGACTTAACAAGTTTTTGTGTGTTTATTAAGTTTGATTGACTGAACTAAAAACTAAAAGTCTGCCAAAAACTGTTGGAAGCTTAATTTCATCAGCTCATTTTGGCAAACAAGTGCACTGTACACAAAGTATTTTTAAAGCCAGGAGGGTGACAGAGGACAGGCTATGATTGTGCTTTCAGTCCTTCTTGGTGAAGACAAGTAGTTCAAATCCCATCTCGAGATAATAGTGGGGTGGGGGTGCAGGAGTCAACAAATGTATTTTCCTTGTACGGTTCAGCATCACAAGTATATAAATCTTCCTGTCTCAATTTCTCTAAGTTTTGACTTCATGGTGTTCACTCGAGATATCCTCCCTTATCAGATTTTGCTACTGTAGAGTGTATTTATAGGTTTTATCTATCGATCTGTGCAACCTTCCTGAGAAAAAACACAATAGCTATTTTGTACTTTTTTCTTGTTGTTCTTATCTGAAACAAATGTTTAAGCCACTGTGTATTTTGACAGTATGCCTTACCTTATCAGTAAATTCTGAAAACAAAAGAATATATATAACATATTTCAACGGACCACTATTCTTATCCAAAACAGTGGTGTGTATGTGGAACTGCTCGGGTAGAATAAATCGACAGGACACCGGCGCCTCCAATTACTAGCATGGTTCATTATAACTACAAGCTCTGACACGTCATAATTCACAAACAAAGCAGTGGTTCCATAATTATTAGGAGGCCTGCTGCTCCACGTCCTGACGCTAAAGGGTCGCGGAGGGGGCATACCATCCCACAGCGTCCGATTCCCAGCGATCCCAGCTCCAATTAGGGCTAACGAGAGGCACCTGTGTCAGGTGCTGTATTAGTCACATGCTCACAGTGCCTCCTGTCACACCCTTATCAGGCAGCGTGACCTCTTTAACCGGAATTTGCCTTGTTATGCGCTGTGTGCTAGCCACATTACCCTAGCCTCTAACTTTCCTTTCGCTTTCCCTTTACCAGGTGCTACCAGGTAGCATTGTGGCACGAGTCCCTAGTCATAGCTCTATTTTTGTAGAGGGATAGTGGTAGGGTCTAGTCCAAATCAACTGGGGGTTCTGGTGAGACAAACCTCTCGCCACGATCCTCATCCCTCCTCACTCATTCCTTTCAGCCGTATAATGCACTTTACTGGCCACGCCTCCTTGCATTTGAATCCGGCTATGCTCCTGTTCTGCATGCCATTACACCTGAAGCCACCTCACACTTGTCAAAAAGCACAAGACGCTGATTAGGAAGCACTATGTCCACCTGTGTGGGCATCTTTAGAACATGGGCATTTGCCAGGTTTCCTCATCGCGTTCTATGACTGCTACGGCATCTACTTCATTGTAGTTTCTCACGTTTGGTCACTGCCTCCAGTATTTTGCAATTTTGGGTTTTTTCTGTGTCTCAGTTTTTCTTTGCATGCGTTTCTCAGGTTCTCGTTTTGGTATTTTCCTTGCTTCGGGTATTGTCAGCATTTGAGTTTTTGCATGGCAGTTTCTTTTCTTTTTGTGAGGTTAGCTAATAGCCCCCACAGTTTGTTTTGCGCTTGAGTTCTATCTCGCTACTTTTGTTTACTCGCCTTTTTCACTCTTCTTATTCATTTTGCTTATTTTGTTCTCCCATCCTTAGTCCATCCTATTCCTTAGCCCTTTTCCTTCCCAACCTGTACACGTCTGTCATAGTGACGGCATCTTTGGTGGTTACCATTCCCCATAGGGTCAGAGGTACCGTGCTCTCCCACCAAGGGGGGAAGTGGAGTAGGTGCCAAGAGGCCCGAGGTAACCGTTAAGGTACCCACCACCATCATCCCTACCACAAGCCCTCTATCGTTCGTCCCCAGGATTTAGGTCCTTCATGCCATCTCATGACAGTTCTGGTGCCAGAAATGAGTGGAGGAATCAATAATGTATCAGTTGTATACATATTCAGGGGTATACAATGTACCTGTCACTTCATGTAGTCCATGCCACTTATTCAAATAGAGGAGATGGTTTTAAACACGAAAATGAGTGAAATTTTGACCTGTATTATTGAGCTGTCTACTTACAGCTGTTTACACCATGTGAGAGAAGACAAGCAGAATGTTCACTACTAACCCAAATGGAAATGATGCTGTCACACTGACAGTATCCATTATATTTGTTTGTGTGTTGTGTTGTTGAATTTTAAAAAACGAGGCTTTCTCGTGAGTTGAAACAACAGTTAAATCTGCTTAGAACGGAGACGTCTGCACTGTTTAAGACTGATTCTGTTTGGTTAATCATGCATGTTTATCAAATGTAGATTTGACAAGCTTAAATTAGTAAATCAGTTGTATTTTATAGCATTATAAGCAACGTGCTTTGTTTTGAAGAAATTAAATACAGAAAGGGGCATTTCTAGACTACATCTTGTACTGGGGCACAGAATTTAGAGACTGAAGGCATTATCTTGAAAAGGATTAACATGATCAACAATAATACTCAGATAAGCTGTGACTTTTACAGAATGTTCAATTATAAGGGGCCAAACTGTGCCAGGAAAATATGTCCCACAGCATTGAAACAGCAGCCACTGATACTAGGAAGGATGGAGCCAAGCTTTCATGTAGTTTATCCCAAATTCCATTGCAACCATCCAAATGTCACAGCAGAAATCGAGACTCATTAGACAAGGCTACATTTATCTTCTGTTATCCAATTTTGGTCAGCATATATGAATTGCAGCCTTAGTTGCTACTACTCAGCTGGAGTGGCACTATAGCTGTTGTAGCACATCTGCTTCAAGGTTCAAAGTCCTGTGTTTTCAGAGATGCTATTCCGTATACCTCTTGTTGTAACGAGTGTTATTTGAGTTACTGTTTTCTTTCTATCAGTTTGAACCAGTCTAGCCATTTTCCTTTGATCTCTGCCATCAATAAGACATTTTTGCCCAGAGAATGGTTGCTCACTGGATATTTTCTCTTTTTCTGACCATTCTCTGTACAGCCTGTGCTCTGCAGCTTTCTATAGCCTTTGTTAGCCCCTTGCTTATGTTTACTCTATGTGTTTAATCTTTGATGTCTTCATTGTACCATGCCTTGCAGGTACAATGTGGACCCCTTGTCTTGTCTGTGCAATACCCACAAACTCCGGATCTTCTGGCAAATGGCAATCGTATCATTGATAGAGATGTGATACAATGTGGTTCAGCCCTTTGAGCTAGCCCTTTTCCACAGAACCACCCTAGATCATATCCTATTTGGAGTTGAGGTCTCAGCTGCACTTTGAAGGCACATCCAGATACAGATATATGGCCTCCTGGTGCAGTTAAGTTCAGGTGTTTAGCTTCTTGGAACCCAAAGTTTCTGTCATGCTCCATGTAATTTCCGGAATGCTAACACCTCACCAGAGGCTCCCGAATCTCAAAACTCCACTGATTGGGGGCTGTGTCTGTGTCACATATGGCACATTATATATTATGGCTATTTGTTGTATATTTATGTTCATTGTAACTTAGAACATATTTTAAAATGTTGAATTTTATATGGTGTGTAATTGGCTCTCACTGCACACTAAGCCGTTGCATTATGAGAGAGAGAAACAAATGAGTCTTAATTCGTATCTTCTTGGCTCAGTTACTCAGGCTATTGTAATAGAATACTAAAAATGTGGTTTATAGCCAAAAGAGTCTTAAGTGGTAGGAATGAATGTAACAGCATTTGAGCTGGATCATAAGGCAGTGCAAAAGAGGCAATTATAGGGATCGGTCATGCAGTTAGAGGTGTTGTGATCAATTGTTCAGTCCACTACACAAATATTAATAATAAAACATGGCATATGGCACTGAACTGTTGAATTTAGAAGGTAAAATTCATTGCTTCTCACACTTGTACTGTTTCAGTCTTGCAAATCATTACAGTGTCTCTAGTATTTTATTTTTTTATTTAAGCTTTATTTTACCAGGAAAGATACTAAGAGCAGGTTCTTATTTACAGGATTGGCCTGGCAAGTGCCTATAGGCCAATAGTTAATTTGCATACACGGTGCAATAAATAAAGCCACTCTGCTTTGAATACTGGTGAAAGACTATGGGCTTCTGAAGTGATTTTCAAACCTGGTCATTGAGTAACCCTTTCTTGAACAGGATACTTTCCATCATTAACAACTGCAACCCTCAGAAAAAAGTTTGGACAGTGTGGAAAATGCAACTGAAAAAAGTTCTGTATGACTTACATTTACTTTTATCTCATTGCAGACAGTTTCATTTTTTTTTCTGATTTGGGCTTGTATACCCTAGTGTTTGTAGATACCCAATTATTAAACATAAATTACAATTCCATCAGTATGCTGCTAAAACAGTCTTTACGCTTTCTACTCAATTCTAGGAAATTAATGTTAAACAATAAGCCCTGACTGATTCTTGCCATTGCAGTTCCTTGTCACTGTTGCTCAAGTTGGGATATACGTATAAATAACATATGTTGCGTCACCACTGCCACCAGGGGGCATCCGTGCTCCACCAAGCGGTCCGGCATGAGATTGCGCATGCATCAATCTCGTTAGGGAGCAAACAAGGGACAGGTGTGAGGAGCGCTATAAAAACACCAGGGTCTCACCTGGCACTTGTCGCATCTTTGCACGTTTCATGATCTCCATCGTGTCGGTTCTAATCTATCTCCGCCTTTTTTCCGTGTTCATGATCTTCGCCTGTTCTTTTGCTCATTTTCACTCGCGTTTCTTTTAGGGATTATTTGCGCTCTTTAGCCATCCCTTTGTGTTGTTGTTTTCTCATCGTTGTTCATCCTACTGCCTACTGTTCAGGGACACCAGTACCACCTCACCCGCCAAGGGGGGAGCAGGAGTAGGCACCAGGAGGGCCGAGGTAAATTGGTAGGGCTGTTAGATAGCGTATTGCCAGAGGACCCCCACGGCTGTCGTCACCGCATTGTGCTTTCGCGCCCTATCATCAGTTCCTGCGTTTAGATCCTCTGCACATATCATAACAAGTTGTAAAGCTGCTTTGAGACAATGCTCCATTGTAAAAACTGCTATATAAATAAATTTGACTTAAGGGTGGGGCTCTGTGCAAGCCAGTCATGTTGGTGAACCACGTTTTCTGGGACTTTGTTGAACTGATTTTTCTTTTCATTCATTTACGGCATTTAGCAGACACCCTTATCCAGAGCAACTTACATCTAAGTAATTGTGGGTTAAGGGCCTTGCTCAAGGAGCAAACAGTGGCAGCTTGGCAGAGGTAGGATTCGAACCCTGGACCTTCTGGTCCATATTATAACACCTTAACCGCTAGGCTCCACAGTCCCACACTTGCCCCTATTGTCAGAGTGAGAGACACGAGGTCCACTACCCATAATTCACAATAAAATGTAGTGTAAGCTTAATCTGCCTCTGGGAAACTTCCATTGAGTCTTTCAAATCTGGGCTCAGTTAGATACACAAAATCATACAGTGATGAAGATGAAGACACAGTAGTCTAGAAGTTATCACCATGTATCCCAACTTTAAAGTACAACAAAAAGCTATCCACTGAGGCACAGATTTGAAAACAAATTTAAATCTGAAGTGTTTAGTGTGCTTTAGATCAACTCTCACCATTTTATCCCATCCAACACACCACATAGGTGTCGAATGTGCATTTAAACATGATGCATTCTCAGGCTTCCTCCAGAAAACACCATGACTAACCAAACAGCTCTGTAAGTCCTCATGATGTATTTGAAAATCAATGCAGTCCCAGAAGTCGTTCCAGTCTTGCACTCATATTATAATCGTGTTGTTCAGTATGCCTGTTACTGAAAATCCCAGGGGCATAACAGTATGGATGGAAATAACAGAACATCAAACAAAGGGTTATGAGTAAGTGATTAACAACGTACAGACCATGTAGACAGGTCTGCAAAATCTGCTAGAAAGCTGTAATGGCCCGGGGTCTCCCAATCATGATGTATAGGGGACAATATGGGCATGTTTTAATGGATGAGTTTTGGTTATTTTTCTGTTTATTTCTTATTACCGTTATATTTCCTGTTACTGTTACATTTCTTAATGCTAAAACTGATTATGCTAATGATGGGCCTCATGTGTATTGGCTTATTTTTGGTGAGTAAACCAATCTCTCGTTTGTATCTTGTCTTCTCACTAACTTATTCACTCATTTAATTCAATTCAAAGACACAGAGGAAAATTCCTAACCTGCAGCACAGGGTACAAGTTGGAGGACCCACATTTGCATTGGGACACTTTGGTGACACCAAAAAAGTTGTTCTCCAGGCAGCTTTTCTTTATTTCCAGTGTGACCCTTGCTTAAGATTTATATGCAGAAGCAAAATAGTATCAACATTTATGCAGTTGTCAGGAGGATGTGAGCTGGAGAGCCAAATCATCCCGCATAGCCTACCTTAGACATTTTTTTGTGGTGTCTGGTTTTGGATCATGCCTTATGTTTCATGTTTCAGTATTTGTTTTTTTAAACCTGTCATGTCCAGCCACTTAGTGAACAGAATATAAATCTGAGTGCGGTGTTGTGCCAGACTCTTTTGCTTTGCCAAGTGGAACCTTATTAGTTTGTTACAAGTTCCTCTTGTTACTTAACATTTTGTGTTTATTTACATATTTATTTAATCAAGCATTACACAATTAAACCGTAACTGACAGTTGGAGGGAGGACAGAAAAGGAAAAGAAAAAGCAAAAGGAGTAAAAAAAAAAATAAAGGAAAAAAAGAAAAAAAGAAGAAGAGGAAAAAAGGAGAAAAAAAGAAATATCCATGCAAGAAGCTGCTGCATCCATATCAATGAGTGTCCTGGCAACAACTGCTGCATCTGAAAGACAAAACCAGAACACAAGCACACAAACCAACGCAGCGAGGAGATATCAGCACCGCATATGCATGGGCCACAAATCTGAACAATTTTGCATATTTATGTATGTACGTGTATACATGCATGCATGCAATTGGGTGTGTCTGTATACCCCCGTGTGTGTACATACCCCCACCCATTTATTTGTGTGCATATACACGCAAGAGCAGGCACACAAATTAATATACCAGTTCACCGTGAGGGGCTCCCATTTAATGTGAAAAGGCAGCAAGAATGCAGTCCCAAATCTCAAGCCAGGCACCCCACCTCAGTACAGGGCACAAGGTGGAGGACCCACATTTGCATTGGGACACTTTGGTGACACCAAAAAAGTTGTTCTCTGGGCAGCTTTTCTTTATTTCCAGTGTGACCCTTGCTTAAGATTTATATGCAGAAGAAAAATAGTATCAACATTTCTGCAGTCAGTCAGGAGGATGTGGGCTGGAGAGCCAAATCATCCCGCATAGCCTACCTTAGACATTTTTTTGTGTTATCTGGTTTTGGTTCATGCCTTATGTTTCATGTTTCAGCATTTTGGTAGCCTGTTGTTAACTTCAAGTTTTGCCTGTGCTTCATGGCATTATTCTCTTGTTTGTGGCTTCCGCGTTTACTATCGATCTCGAGTTTTTTTGCAGCAACATTTTTAGTTTCGTTTTGCTTGAGAGGACTCACTTAGGGACTCACTCAAGCCCTTTCAGTTTGTTGCTGTCTTTTCAGAGTTATACTTGTTGCCTCAGTTTTTCCTTCCCCTTTGGGTTCTTTTTCTTCTCGCTCCGGTTTAATCCCATTACTTCTGTTAGCTCGCATTTTGCAGACCTCATGTTATTCTTTGTCACCCCGTTTCCCCTTTCAACCCTTCCTTTTCCCTGCATGCCTCAGTAGAGATGCTTGTGGTGGGTGTCTGCCCCCTTAGGGAAACTGGTACCTCCTCACCCACAAAAGGGGGAGGTGAAGTAGGCACCAGGAGGGCCGAGGTAACCTTGAGGGCCATTAGACAGCGTAGGGTAAGAGGGCATCCCCCCTATCACTGGCTCCTGCACTTAGGTCCTATTTGTCCCCCATAACATGACCATGTCTGAAGTCAATAAAAACACACTTTCACCTATGTATGTCTCCCGTAATGTCTCCTGTAATATCACTATATTTTTCACAGCAATTACAAAGCCAAAGTAACAAGGTCAATGTCATAAAGCATTAAACATGAAAATTAATGCTTTAACAATACTTTGGGGGCCCCATTTCAACATTTTGAAAATTATATTCATTACGGTTAATGTGAATAACCAAGCTAACAAAATAAATGTTAATTATTTGCATGGCAAATTCATGACTGTGGGCTGGCCAGATAACCTCAAAAATTCTGCTGTGATTCTGATTAGTCACCATTTGCTCCCCAAAAATTAGAGCTAGCGCCTCATTAAAATGTCTGAGGTTAGAAATTATGAGTGTAGCACAAATGAGGAAAGCATTAAAATAAAAATGAAACATCTGAAGAGGAGTTGCTGAAAAAATCTCCAAAATAACCTTCTTGTTTTAAATTTGCCATTACAATAAAATTATTCAGTGTTAGTTGTTACTGTAGATAATGTAGCATTAATAGAACAATAGGAGTGACTGTGACTAGATGAAAGAGTCAAAAGAGCTGGAGGATCGGTAGAGGAAAAGACTAGCACTGTTACATCGATGCGTCTATCTATGAGACCTATGTCCTGCTATCACAGCAGCAGAGGACAGTGTTGCCATGGTGCCACTAACTGTTGAGCACATTTCATGAATACCAAAGTATTCAGCGAAAGTTTGGGTTTTTGAACTCATTGGCTTCGATTTCCCTGGAGGACTGTCACTCTTCTGCATTAAGCCTTCAAAAGAAATATTATATGGACTTGGAGGCAATGTTTATGAAACCAACCATTTAGAGAGTTTGTCTGCCCAGAGGGGATGAACACTCGTTCAGCTGAAATCCTGAAACCTGTAATTTGAAAGAAACTGCATTTCATTTTCTTCAGTGTTGACATTGCACTGCACTTACACTTCACTCTGCCAGTGAGAGATGCCAGCAGAGTGAGGTCTTCTTCCAAACTCTCAGTAGATAAAAAATAACTGCATTCTGCCTATGCATCAGAAAAGAGTGGGCCATCTGAATCTGTGACTCCATCTGACCCTATCTATTAAGAGCAGCATTTTGTGAAGCCTTGATATTAAGGATATTATTATAAACATTTCGTTCCAAACTAGAAGAAAATATTATATTTATGTAAGAAGGTTGTAACAATACTGCAGTGTTCAGTCTTCTAGTGTGCATTGTGAAATGATGAGACAGTCCTGCTGAAACTGCATTCAGCAATTGGTTCTTATGTCTGTGCTTCCTTCCTACCCTTGGTTTGGGTAATCTGTCTGTATTAGTCCACAGGGACGTCGTGATGTATCGTGTAGCCTCGTATTATACTGATTTTATGCATAATACTACACATGTGAGGACCACAGTGAGCCATAGCCAGTGTTCCACAGGCAGGTTAAATCTCCTCTGGCCACCTACCATATATGTAGCTTTTATTCTGTAATAAATATGTTGTAAACTATTTGGGATACTTTTTAAATGGCTTTGCTCATCACATGAATATACCAGTCTGGTGTAAATGTGCTATGGGACAGTTTGCCTGCAACAAGAGATAAAAGCAGAGGTGGTAATGAAGTATTTATTTTCATGATTTTTTTTTCTCTTTATGCATTTCCACAAGGCGTCTAATGAAATGCCAATCAGAACCCTAGGTTTATGCTTGACATATTGCAATTAGCATGCACTTATTAGCATAAGGTGCATGCGGCAAAAATCAAGCAAAATAGTGGTGATTCAGCGACCTGCCATGCTTCATGACTTTAGAAGTGCTCTTGCAGAGCAGGTAGGCATTTATAGTGCATCTATAAAGATGACTCAAGATTTCAGAAGTATGCCCAAGTGTTTGTGTAGGTTCCCTAGTCGTAGATGACACTCAAAGCATAAAATTCAAAGTCTTTTTAACACTTCTTAATGTTCAGCATAAAGTATTCTACTCCTAAAAATAACTCTCTGCACTTTACACTGTTATTAATCAGACACTAGAGGTAGTTGATGTCCCTAGGATGGTGAATTCTATTTCTGTGCCAAATGTAATAGGTCTATGAAAAAAACTATATATCATTAATTAATTGTTTCATTGTCTTATCTGTGTATCGTAGTCAAGCTCGTGGGAAAGCCAGTGCCTAGCCGGCAACACAGGGCGCAAGGCAGGAAAACCCTAGAGAGGGCACATTCACTCACACACTCATATGCACACACACTAAGGACACTTTAGAGACACCAATTAACCTAACATGCACGTCTTTACAATGTGAGAGGAAACCGGAGAACCTGGAGAAAACCCTCACGGACATGGAGAGAACATGCAAACTCCACGCAGGTGGATTCCAGGGTTGGTGGCATTGCATACCATTCACCATCATGTCACTGATGATATAACATTACAAGTTTTGCATAAGCATTTAATAGTAACGTAATGTTGTTTAAAACAAGAATTGCTTTAAAAATGGATGAGGCAGGGCTTTGTTTGACTAAAATGCAGTGACAGTGTTTCAGAGTCAATAATAACAATTGTTTGGGTTAAATCCCATGATTTACTGGATTAATGAACGTTGATGTGTACAGTTATGAGAGATTTGGCAGCGTTTATTTTAAAAATGCCCAACGTATTTGTATATTTCATTCACTCATATCTGAAAATCCTATTCTGTGTTTTTCTGCATTTCACTGAAGATGATATGTCACTTGTGTGATGCAGATGATTGATGTAGTTGTAGCAAAAAGATTTTATCAGGCATGTGAACTTATTGGCTTCATTAATAGATATTCTGTTTCAAAGACTGTAAAAAATCAGAGGAAAACTGCCTGAAATGTTCTAGACTTAATAGTTAGACTGTAAATGTTATGGGCAATGTTTTTGCTTCTAAAATTAATATTGTTGTGACAAAAACGCCTAATGTATCAAATGTGATACAAAACAAATATCATAAGCAAAATTATCTGGCAAAAAATAATTTTTGGATTTTGATTAAAGGTTGACTATTTTTTGATGGTTCAGGCTTTACAGAGTTAAATAAATACTTTGTCTTGTTTTGCTTCAAGTACTTTTAGTATCTTGTAGCTTTTATTACACAAGTTTAACTTGAAGCTACCCCTGTAGATCACAGTGAGCTCTGGACAGTTGGTCAGTCCATAACAGGGCTGGGTTGGGATTACTGTTGCAGGGTTGGGTAATGAATCTTTGACCAACCTCACTTCCCTCAGACACAGTGGGGTATCTGAATGTGACCCCCCATCAGGCTGAAATTCACCACTGGGATGCAACATTGGGACGTTGCAGTAGTAATCAACAAATTAGAGCATTGCACAACACTATAGCCATTTTGAGTGGGTTCTCAAGTCATCACCTTCTAGTCAAAGGACAGAGAGTGCCTCTATGTTCTTATGGGTTCATCACATTAGTTAGCTGTTATATTGAACCATGTGAGCCACTGTGACCCTCAATAAGAATCCAACAACATATCAAAAAACACAAAGGTACGATACTACAAGACTCAGCAACGTACCCTCAAAGCCTGACTAATACCCCACCCCTGATATAAAATGAACTTTTCAACTGGTTTCCTACACAGGACAATGTCTCAGTTTCTTTAATAATATCAGAACCATGCTGGTTGCAGATCTGCTGCACGTATCATATAATAGCATATGAAAGCACCAAAGGCATCTGACAGTTCATAAAGGACTCTGATTCTATGGGGATGTGTGTTGATATCAAGGTGCACTGCGTCTTACTGCCAATCATTTCGTTCATAATATTACCTTGGCATGTAGAGCTCAGGCATATTAAAAAGGTCACTGTACCATTCACTTATTTAAAATATGGATATGAGTTCACTTATTTAAAAAATGGATATGAGGTCCTCAGGTGCCCCATTCACCCGTTCAGCCTAGTGGATCTGGTGAACAAAAGGTCACCAACCCATAGTGACACATCGTTAAAATAAAAATAATCTTCTGTTTATGGATTTACTTCTTAAATCTGTCAATTTGTGTGACATTTTCACGATATTAACCGTGGTCCATGTAATCGCAGATTCTTAAAAACTACTATTCAAATATTATCATGTACTTTGTAGTTACTTTTATTCAAAATGTACATCATCTCATTAAACAGGACTAATTATATTTGTTATAATAGATCTTCTTTTTCTTCTTCGGGCTTTTCCCTTTTCAGGTGTCTCCACAGTGAGCCATCCTCCTCCATCTCACTCTGTCCTCTGCATCCTCTGTCCTCACACCAACTACTTCTATGTCCTCTCTAACTGCAT
>JAVSBU010120259.1:0-13077 GCA_033118015.1 Loricariichthys derbyi
TCTGCTTTTTTTCTACAAAATGAAACAACTGAATGAACATCCTCCGAGGACGGTGATTCCATAATTTTTGCCAGGGGAAGTAGGCCCTAACCGTTGTGCCGCCCTGTCACTGAAAAGCAAGGATTTATAAATGCAATACAAACAAAGACACAGAGAAGCTGTAATATGGGTTATTTTTGCTGTTTTTAAGACCGGACTTATTAATTTTTCATATGCATGCGATATCAGAATAGAGCTTGTAAAAGTCAGGACATTGGCCCTAAGACATCCAGCTAATACTTGATTATGATTGTGAAAAACAAAGCCACTCGTTTTACTTTGGTACATTGCAGGGTTCAGTAAACACATCATCTAACCTAAATGTTGCAAGCAAACCCTGCCTGGGATTCGAACCCAGTCCCTTATGAACCAGTATGTCAGTATTAGCACTGAGCTAGTAGATAAAATGTAAAAAATATAAAACAGTATCATGTATGAGAGGGAGGCAGGAGTGAAGATCTGGTTAAAGGTGTAACCTGGATGAGGTGTCAGTTCATCAATCTGGCTCGGAAGAGTTTCCTTTTGCAGCGGCGGTGTTCTCTCTTGCCAAGCCTCTCCTTTCCTTACCACTTTGTCACCCAAGGCTTGCTCAGTTTGGGAATGGCTATAGATATTAAAAGATCATCTACAGTTGTAAAGCTGCTTTGAGACAATGCTCCAATCTTTGACTTGACCATGACTCTCTTTTTATGTCATGGTCAAATATGTCTTATGTGCTGGTCGAACCAACCAGAAAATGTGTGATCCTAGATAACCATAGTGGGGGTCAAGCAAACCATTGCTGCACCAATTAATCAGTCATTCACACACTTTGTATACCTGCCTAATCAAATTCAGGGTGCAGTGAGGGGGCAGGGCTGCTAATCATCAGTGCAGATGTGGTCTGATCGGCCATGTTTGAGGGAGGGCGTTTCAGAAGTGATGGGCTGGTACCATAAATATACCGTTAAATACCATCTGCATGCCAACATACTCAACAAACTAGGTGTGCCAGTTGAATTTTTGTTGAGGAGATTCAAGTTGCTTGGACCCTGCTCCAGCTCTGTTACTGTGAAAAGAACTAAAATCGAGGTTTTTAATCAGGGTAAAACCTAGATCCAAATCCACACAAACATGGGTCAGTGATGAGATGCATTAAACATGCACTTTCAAGGCCACTGACCTAAATCTTTGAACGTCTGGTAGCATCCACAAGAGATGACCTAGGATCCTGAGAGAGATTTTCTTTGTTGAGAAGCATCACAGATCTCTAATCTCGTCAAGCATTGTAGGTCACACAAAGTACTAAACGTAAAGGAATTTGGTGTGTGCGTTAATCTTTAGTAATTGCTTTATTTACCTTATAGCAGAGACATAATGCAAGAATGTTGGATCATCTAAACTGCTTCTTGGTGTGTGACGCCAACCAGTAGCATTAAGACTCTAGATGAAACGGGTGTTGTCAGGCAGGCAAGATGCTTTATTGAAACGCTTGCGATCCCACAAGCAATTCAGCCGGTCGTCGACAAAACAAGCAACCAGAAATACAGGAAAATCATCCAATCAAAATCTGGACAAACAGTCAAAACCGGTGGATTAGTGTGACAGATGGCAAGGCTTGTTATCGTATGAGTAATAAAGGTATGACTAGTTCATCCGAGGTGCTGAGGAAAAAGGCTGTAATCTATTATGTAGAGTGGACAAAAATGTATTTAATTTGTTAACACAGCTGGTTGATACATTATAGTTACAGTATAACACACGTTGATTTATATGTGGCTGAGTAAGAGCAGCATATATCCTCTGGACGTGCTGCGTTGCAAAGACGCAGTTTTTGTTTCTCTGCTCTAGTTGTCGCTCTTTTTTTTGAACCAGCTCACTCATGGCATTTATTACGTTCAGTTTAGTGTGGTTTTTGAGCTGTCACATACAAGACAATTTTCATTCTCTCAGTACTAGTCAGTATGGAGCACTTTACGTAGCCTTTGTTAGCTTACCGACACAAATAGTTACTAATTCTGTGCAAAAAGCTGTGTGGTTATTATTTTATTCTGGCTTCAGTGCTTGTTCTTAGCACCTGCTCCCCTCCCTCAGATGTGGCCAGTGATATTTGTTTGATGCCTGACTGGACCAGGAAGGACTGCAGGGATTCTAACCCGGGTTACATTCCATAATTTTCTGTTGAAGCAGAACCTACCATACCTGTCGGAAGTGAATAATCTGACATGGACATAAAAGAAACTACAAAGTGACTCTAGCCTGTTTCAATTCAAACAAACTTCTCAAGACTTATTTTCTCAAGGCTTTTACTTACATCATGCTAAACCAAACACGAATCTTTTTATATTCTTCTAGACACCTACAGTCAAGAACTTAATCCTTTTTGTCCGGTCTCTGTGTTTGAACCTTCTTCCTCTTGTGGTTTCATCCATAAGCTTCTGTCCATGACTTGTTTTTCGTCATGACTGTTGCCTATAGTGTAGCAGCTACAGTGGTAAGAGCCGACTACTGAAAATGGCAGTTCCCGAGGCCCTGGGGATCAAATCCCAGGTTAGGCGTATAAGGTGAATGGAATTTCCATGAAGTGGCACCTTGTTCACCTTGTACCTCTGCCCCAGGCCTTACTTCATAACACTGACTAGTATACAGGACTCCCTTTGCTCCTTGCTTTGGTAAATCTGGCAGTTCGTTTGGGGTCATTGCTCAGTTATTTGCCATACATTAAGTTCTAATCTAATACACATTGCTTGGCCTAAAAAAAAAGGTCATCACCTGTGGGGGCGGAGCTATGATCTGGGGTTGCTGTTGCAGTTCTAGGTCAGGATTCGGTTCAGTAATGTTATGAGCCCAAAGAATGAGGTCAGCTGATACTTGAGTATACTGAACCATCAGGTTATTCCATCAATGGATTTTTTCTTCTCTGATAACACGGCCATATTCCATATTCCAGGATTCATCAGATTAAATTGTGAGAGAGTGGTTCAGGGAGCATGAAACATCATTTTCACACATGGATTGGCCACCACAGACCAGATCTGAAGCCCAGTGAGAATCTTTGGGATGTGCTGGAGAAAGCAGTGGGTTCAAATCTCTCATCAGTGCAAGATCTTTGGAAAATTAAAGCCACTGTGGATAGAAATAAATGTTGTAACATTGCAGAAGTTTGTGGAAATGGTGACACGGAGAATGTATGCACTAATCAAAGCTAAAGATGGTCCAATGAAATATTAGTGTGACCTTTTTTGATTAGGCAGTGATTGGCTGAACTGTTATGACCACTCTGGGTCATGTTCTGCTTAGTAACACTACAACGTTCACGTGGACCTTAAATTGACATGTTACCTCCTCAAACCTGTTTGGGAACCCGCTTGTTTTGGGTAAACATCAGATGCTTGATGCGTCACCCCTCCCTCAGAACGGTAGCTCTTACGGAGGAGATTATTTTACGTCAAATATTTTGGATCAAATATATAAACATGATTTTACAGGCGTGTAGTTTGGCAGTAGTCTCAGAGCCCACCGTAGTACCACCATGAGTAATGTGAATAACATTCTCTTTAAACAAGACTCAACTTTGCACCAGTTTTCAGTGTTTCCATTGACTGCTGCTGCTTTTTCATGCATAACCAGAGCTTATTTAACGAGCTGAGCAGGGATCAAGTCAAGCTGTTGAAGCAAACTTGTATAGCAAACTTGATAGTCTTTATTTTGTGTTTAGGGCTGATCTTGGCTCAGTTTCGCCTTGTGGATAATGTGCTTACAGTTTAAACAGTGTAGGAAATCCTGCTCTTTAAGCCCATGTTTGTCCAGTGATTAAATACAAGTCATGTTTAGACTTCAAAACCTGGTTATTTCTATACATCATTTGACTTTGCAGAGTCACAACCAACTTCTCCTAGCAAAGTCAGTCATGTCTGCAAAGTCAAGAGCTAATAAATCATTAAAAATGCTCTAAAAAACACTTTTTCAGTGTTCCATACTGTTTTATTTGGACCAAAATATTGGAATTTTGAAATTTGACATTTTAATGCATCAACACACATAAGATTGTAGAGTACGGATGTGTATCTGATTTTATTTTTGCTGTTCCCCTCCGTTTATCGCCTCTCGCATGCTGAGAGTGGCCGTTGCAGTGACATTGGGATCATTCATTGGTTGCTCAAGAACCCGGGCAATCAGCCAAGCCCAACGGATCTAAAAACTACAGGATCAGAATTTCCATCACAGGCCTAAAATCAGGGGTTCCGACTCCTCGATTTTGTTTTCAATTCATATTTGTATTTTTCACCTGCACTAATTGGCTTTAAAGTCTATAGTTAAATGTCACACATTGTGATTTTATCACTCATGTCCCAGCAGAACCTTCCTGCCGGGTCGGACATCATGCAGACATGCTTTGCTTGGATCCCTTTGCTACATGAACCAGAATAAAGGTTTAAAAAGGATTAAAAAAAAAGCAGATATTTATCTGAAACACACATTTATACTCAGTTCTGTGTTTGCAGATAATCTGTGTGTATGTGCTAATAATATTGCAAAAACCCTATGTGTTAAAATACAGATTTTAAATAGATTTTAAACCAAATTAAATTCTCGATTATTCAGTTATTCATACAGCTTATAAGTTTAAAATAGGTACTCAATTATGATACATTTTTGATTGTTTAACTGTTATAAAACTTGTATCTGGTTTATTTAAGTAAATATTTAAACTTGATACATTTGAATAAACTGGAAAACTTCAATGGTTATTTAAATAATTTAACTGACAAAAGCGAATCATTTGGTTAAATAATTAAATATATAACTTAAGCTTTGTGCTTTAAGGTAATGTTTAATTATTTAAATAAAATTTTAACCTTTTATAAGGTTTATTTAAGGAAGTTACTTGTTTCTTCCAGTTTATTTTTATTTATAAATATTTTATTTACCTAAGTACAATATTATTTAAGTATTTACATTTGAGGATTTGATATTTATGATATACATTTAATTATTTAATACAATACAATACAACTTACCTTTATTATGAAGTTTATTTAAGTAAAATAATCATTTATCATCCAGATTGTTTGTTTATAATTAGAGTAAATGCTCAGTAATTATGGAAGTAAATTATTTTTTAGCAATTTTATGTTATTTTTGGGTAAGCACGTTTGGATTTCAAAGTACAAATACTATCCAACAAATAATAATAAAAAATTATCATTGTATGTTTCAACTGGGCCTGTTTAGTGTGTTAAATATTTTCTCTGCATTTTTCCTCATGTAATTCTTGTTTTGTTTTTTGCAGAAAATCCTAATTCATCAAGTGAGGTAAGTTCATTCAATCTATTTATGTGAAACTTAGTTTATAAACTAAGAAAACCCTTGAGTCATGCTGACACCACATGACTAAAAACTTCAGTGAAAACAGTTCTCGGCTGATTCTAGGCAGTATCTCTGCTTGTTCGGTATCCATGCGAACCCCTTCCTTTGTTTCGATTTATTTAGCAGCTGTTAGCAACTCATACATCTATATTAGTGAGAGTACAGGAATGCTGGGTAGCTTCAGAGCTTAGACAGAGATGTTCCTGGGTTCAGTCTTTGTCTGTGCATGGTTGGAGAAGTGAACAAATGCTCGAGCCTCCCAGGCTGTTCACCAAAAGATCTTCCAACTGTACAAACAAAGCAGGATGCAGCTCACAGCAGAGAGAATACAGAAAGGACGTATGACTGGTTAAAGCTGCTGCATGAGCTTTTTTACTGCCTGGGCACTCATGACTTGGAATGGGTTCAGGAAACACAGATGGGACAAAGCAATGCATAAGAACAACTTCAAACATGAAAATGCATGAAAAAAACAACAGGAAACATATTTGTTTGAAAGATTTTGTCCCTCTACAAAGAACAAAGGCTGTTGTAGCAGCAATGGTGGTGGGAAACCTCCATATTAATACCTATACATTTACCCTAATACTGATTATTGTCTATATATCACCTTTAAGCTTTAAGTTAATCTATCTGTATGGTGTAAACGTGGGATGCAGACACCTATGTTTCCATTACTAACATGGCGTCCCATATGCAGGTCCTGAATTCTTAGATTATTTGCTTTGTTGCTTCAGTGCAACACCAGTAAACGTCGTGACTGATCGGTTTGGAGAAGCGAATATTTTAAAGCTTTCCGTTTGCTTTCTAAATGTTTGCCGAGCTTGAGGAGGTAAGGAAGCATAATGTTTGTTCTGACAGGCGTCTTGCCCTGTTTGTGAGCTTTAATGAGAGGGGTGTGTACGAGTTCTGGTTTCATCACTCAGTGTCTTAATCTATAGTAGGGCTTGAAAGTTTGGGAACTCTTTGGAATTTTCCACATTTCTACATAAATATGACCTAAAACAACATCAGAGGAAAATGATCCAATATTACATATTAGTAAGTGGCAAAAGTATGTGAACTTCTAGGATTAGCAGTTAATTTGCAAGTGAAATTAGTCAGGTGTTTCAATCAAAGGGAAGATAATCAGGTGTGAGGGGGCACCCTGTTTTATTTAAAGGACAGGGATCTATTAAAGTCTGCTCTTCACAACATAAAGGTGATTTCTTAGGACCTCAGAAAAAGAGTTGTTGATGCTCACCTGGGTGGGAAAGGTTACAAATCCATCTCTAAAGAGTTTGGATTCCTCCAATTCACAATCAGACAGATTGCGTACAAATTGAGCAAATTAAAGACCATTGTTACCCTCCCCAGGAGGGGCCGACCAACAAAGATCACTCCAAGAGCAAGTCATGTAATAGTTGGCAAGATCACAAAGTACCCCAAGGTAACTTCTAAGCAACTGAAGGCCTCTCCCACATGAGTTCACCATTAGAAGAACAGTGAACAACAATGGTGTGCATGGCAGGGTTACAAGGAGAAAGCCACTTCCCTCCAAAAAGAACATTGCTGCTCGTCTGCAGTTTGCTAACGATCACATGGACAAGCCAGAAGGCTATTGGAAGACTGTTTTGGGGACTGATGAGAACAAAAAGGAACTTTTTTGTTTGAAAGAGAAGAGTTGTGTTTGGAGAAAGGAAAACGCTACATTCTAGTATAAGAACCTTATCCAATCTGTGAAACATGGTGGTGGTAGTATCATGCTTTGGGCCTGTTTTGACAAAAATACATGACTTTTTATTCATTTAACCAAGGGAAGCATTCATTTTACAGATATGCTGCCATTATTATATTTAGAAATGCTCTTGAGCTATGAGGGGAACTCCGAGGAGGCTGTATTAAAACAGCATTGGTGTGTTTTATATCCTGACTCGGTGCCACCTTGTTTTTTGGTCAGACTCTGTACAGCATGCAGAGAGCTGACCCAGTTTCTCCATTAACTCACACTTCATGGTTGCTGAAAGACAGATTCTGTATAAATAGAAGAGACACTGGATTCACACTGGATTTCTGGGCTCAAACCAGGGATTCATCGCAGAAGCCTATGACTTTAGCACAGCCGAATTTCCAAATTTTCCAGGCACTCTGTGTGGGGTTTCTATAACAGTAATGTTAGAGAAGGCACTGGATCCATCAATATAGAACTGACCTGAGACCAGGCTTTTGCACACTAATGTCATACTAATATAATAATAAATAGATTCCATTTAAGGGACAACATGGTGTTGCAGTGGTCAGCACTGGTTCCATCCTGCCCCTGGGCTCCACCTGTGTGTAGTTTGCATGTCCTCCCCATGTCTTGGTTTTCTCCAGGTACAGGTTTCCTCCAAGAATCCAAAGACATCCCTGTTGGGTTAATTATTGTTGCCTCCTATTATTAGGAAGAAACCTTGGTGGGCCAAGACTCAAAAAGGGGCCAATTCTCCTTGGATATATGTAAGAATTAATTGAGTTATCTAATTAATAAGTTCACAGAAATACTTTAAGCAAACAAAATAAATGAATATATTCAGACAATTAGAAAAATTTTCTAAAAAAAAAGTCATTTCAGGATCTTGTCCTTGTTGGGAAAGTCTTGGTGGCATGACCTCCTCATTTCACTGAAGGAGGGAGAGTGTTACTGTCCTCGGCAGTCCCATCTCGGTGTGGAACCGGGATGGAGAAACACCACAGCACGAAATGCACCGGGTACCAAAACACGAGCTTGGAGAGAAAAGAGAAAATGTAGTTACGTATTGTTAAAAGTACAGAATCTATCAACAGAGTGTTTCTATCACTGAGTGCAGCATGAGTCTTTGGCAGCAAAAACTATAGCACTATAGGTAAAAGGTTTTTAAAAGTGAAGAACCAGAGGGAAACACAGCCAAGAGGGATCACACGAGACATCAGCAACCCATCTCCCCAGGAAGCGACAAACCTAATGGTTATCAAACAAGGTAATTTTGGTTATGTAAGAACTGATTATTACATGTCAGCACAAGCTGCCATCTCCTTGCAGCTCCTCAGCCTTGTTGCGGAAGTTTGGTTGCATAATGTCGTAAAAGCTGTCCAATCAGTATATGACCTCATTTATGTGACTTTTATTTACATATTTTGGCTTAATATTAAGAATGCCAGTGTGAACACCAACCAAACCAGGACTAACCAGGACTAAGCCTGACAACAACCGTTTTTTTTCTTTTCTTTCTTTTTTAAATTTTAATCAGCACTGATGAGCAGATATAACAAACCACACCCAACTACTGTTCCAGGACCAGCTTTTATTCATCTAGTATTTTTAGATGTTAGAGGTCAGCTGTGCTAATGCTAATTTAAGGGTGCGGCTAATAGGAAGGTCCCCTGAAGGCAGACAGTATTTATTATTAGACGCCTTCTGTGTTGTTTGAATTTTTTACTCTCCACAAGTATCTCAAGAAAAGCTGAGCCCAAACAATTACACGCAAAAAAACCCCAAAATGATTTACAGCAAATCTTTATTGGCAAAAAGTATATATTTTCATTCTGGCTCCTTTTCTCTTTTTGAGTTTTTATATTTTTAAGTTATGTTATATACATAGTTACACCTCAGAGCAGACAAAGCCTTGGCGCCAGGGGCTTCGACCCCAGGTTGGGAACCATGGACTTAGATGGTTAGGTGAGCTACCCCCTTCTTCGCCCCCTTCCCGCACATCTCATTAAGGATATTGCGCTTGATCTTTGCGGGTTGTGCACATTTGTTCAGGTTTGGCCAGGATTCAATCTCATTAAAGCATCACATCCTTTCCCAGGGGAGCTCCAGGCTGGCATCAGCAGGGATTAGGAAGCCCTTTTGCTCCCCTCCCTCTGAGAGGACGTCGCCAGGCTGATTGAGCCTTCAAGCTCCTGCCACTCGTTTCCACTCGGTGGTTAGCAGTACTGATGCACTCGATTCAAAATTGCAACCAGAATCAAGTTCATAAATTGTATCTTTTTATTCTTCTGTGAATTCAACGGAGTCATGTTATTATTAATCCCTCACAAAGAGTGGTTACAGATCTCTTGTCTAATGTCTCGGGAGATGGTGAAATGACTTCACGTGATGACCCTTCATTGACGTCTTAATACATTAATAGGAACGCTATTGCATCCTGATCCAGTTTGAAAGCCTTCCAGTGTGTGATTTCTTAAAGATGAGGGAACTTTGATCATGGATTTGCTTTCTCATGCCACGGCTTCTGCTTCACATAGGCACAGTGAGTCATGTCTGAGAGGGACAAGCGTCCACTGTAGTGGCCTGGATTCGACCCATATGGTTACGTAAGGCCATCTTTCTCTCTCACACTGCGTCCAGTTTACAGAGCTTAGCGGCAGTTGGATCCGAGCCACGGCGTCGATCTTTTCATCTGGCAAACCGCTGGGTTCTTTCAGCCGCTTAAGCTCAGACAGAATGAGGGTTTGAAAAGTGTTTGTTTGGACTGAGATCAGCCTTGATGTTGCTAAAGGTCAAGACCGTTCATCCCAAGCTGCAAAGCAGGCACCATGCTATGTTTAAAATGATGTTAGATAGTCTGATGGGTCGTATATTAGCTAGTTAACATGTGATGAAACATGCTACTGCGATCCATTACTTCATCCTTCGTTCTCATGATCAGAAGATTCAGCTGGGAGTTCAGCCGGCGTCTTTGTATCAGCTGATTGTATTAAAACCCCACATTGTTCCTTTGGACTGGCTCATGATTTAGGGAGGCGTGCAAGAAGTTTTACTCGAAGCAATGATATCATGTGAACATAACTCAAGAAGGACGTGTGTGTTTGCATCGTCATGTTGTGAACCAGCTTCTAGAAAAGATGAAAACAACCACTTTATATAACTAACAATATTAGTGATGTGGTCATCTGCAATTCAGTTATTAGTTAGTGCTAAAAACATTCTTATGTCATCACGTGTTTTATTCGTCATGCATCATTTCTGACATGCTACCATGTCATTCTCAGACCACACAGCTGCTTTGGAATGGTGGAATGGCGGAATTTCCCTGCTCCTGTCACCTCTGCTGCTAATAATGCTTAATAGTGATGCAGGTTATAAAGGCTACATTGATACTAGTGACACACGTTTATACTGGGCTAATTTAGAACAACCAATTAATTGAAAGGATGTCTTTGAAATGTGGGTGAAAACCAGAGGAAACCCACATAGACACAGGAAGGACATGATCCAACTGGGGACTAGAATAAAAATGCTTGACCAAAACCAATTTTGAACACGTTGAACTCAACACACGGGTGGCACACTGGTGGACTGGTTAGTGCTGTTGCCACCAGGCGCCACCAGTGTGGAGTTTGTCTTCCCTGTGTATGTGTGGGTTTTCTCTGATTTCTTCCCACATTACAAAGACCTGCGTGTCAGGTTAATAGGTGTTTCCAAAGTTCCCTTCGTGTGTGAGTGGATGTGCCCTTTGATGGATTGGCACCCTGTTGTCCTTGCCTTGCACCCTGTGTCGCCGGCTAGGTACCGGCACTTCCGCGACCTTGACCAGGGTAAGTGGAGAAGACATCCACCCGTTCATCCATGCATTATCTTCCGCTTGTCCGGGGTTCAGGTTGCAGGGGGCAGCAACTTATGCAGAGAGGCCCAGACATCCCTGTCCCCAGCCACCTCCATAAGCACTACTGGGGAGATTCCGAGGTGTTTTCAGACCAACTGGGCCATAGAATACCTCCAGAATGTCCTGGGTCTTCCCCGGGGTATCCTCCCATCTGGACTTGACTGAAACACCTCCCTGGGGAGGGACTCAGCAGGCAACCTTAACAGTTGCCTGAACCACATCAACTGGCCCCTCTTGACGAGGAGGAGCAGCGGCTCTGCTGAGTCTCTCCCGCATGACCAAGCTTCTCACCCTAGCTCTAACGGAGAGTCCAGACACACATTTCGGCCGCTTCTATTCGTGATCTTGCTTTTTTGGTCATTACCCAAAGCTCATCACCATAGGTGAGGGCAAGAACGTAGATCAACTGGGAAATCGGGAGCCTTGCCTTATAGCTTCTGGATTAGACAATATGAATGAATAAATTAACGAATGAGTGAACTGAGTGGCCAATTAACCTAATGCATGTTGTTCGAATGTGGGAGGAAACCGGAGGACATGGAGTAAACCCATGTAGATGCTGGGAGTACATACAAGGGGTGACTGCTCACTAGTTTATTAAATCGCTTATGGTGTTGTTTTCTTGGGTGGTACTTTGCCAACTATTATACATGGGAGGCCTGCCCAAGTAGAGTTTTATGTCTTGGAAACACTGACTACTGTTTCCAAAAGCTGTCTCTTCCCTCAGACCCATAGGACCCATGTGGGCTAATGATTGAAAACTGGCTTTTTCATTTAAGTTAATTTGTCCTGCTTATGGTTTTAAGTAGCAATATGCTTAAGGTATGAAAAAATCCTAACAAAACTCGTATATCTGATTAGATGTCAGATCAGTGCATCCCTTACATATAGAAGACGAGGACAGGAATGGTTGCTTATTCAGTCTGAGATCTAGATTGCCCTATTATGGACTTTATCTTGACTGAGCATAAGTACATTGATAAATTTTATCTCGGACACTCTGTCTGTCTTTATCATTGTCTGAATCTCTGTGTGGCTCTGAGTCATTGAGTCATCCCATCCCATCAGGTTCACATGGTCACTTCTTATTCCCGCGCTCGTCTTTATCCTAGACTCATTACTTCTTAGTCACAAGGCTGCTAAGTGAGAACGTGTTTTGTAATTGATGAAAAGCGTCCTGTTTTGCTAATTTCCACTGAATTCTGGAACATAATGTCCCCTTTTATTCATCTAATGTCGGTCCATTCAGTTGTAATAGACTCTGCGGTGTACAGATTTAGACTTTTGAAATTTTTCTCTACACACAAGTTAAAGTCAAAGCCCAGGTCAGACAGGGACAGTGTTCTTACAGCAGAAAGATCTAAGCTCAGCCCCAAACTTTTGATCTTCTGAGATATATATGTATATATCAGTGATCTCCACAAGGTTGTAACAAGGTTCAGCGGTATACGGGGAGTATCTGAAACTCTTTTTAAGCCAATCAGACAGGTTTATTAAAGTTGGCATTTTGACCCATCGGCAATCAAAAAAATTTCAGTAGGCAAAACTTCCTCCATTTGATCACATTTGTACAACACACTAACTAGTATTTTTCATAAGTGTTATGTAAACTCACCAATTTTCAGGTGTCTACATGCAAAGGTAAAAATTAAAAACTTTATACATGTTGTCACCCACAATTGTTCACAAACGCAACCGTGTCTTGCCAACAATATATCCTTGTAAAAACACTTAGGATGTAAAATAACTTTGGGTTTTGTTTTAGAAAAATCACTTACCTTCAAATAAACAGCAAGGTAATGTTGAAGAGCAGATACAATGTCAATAAAGTCCTTTTTTCCCCTCGTATTCCCTCTGGTGTTTGTTCAATATGTAAACTTAGAATATTTATAAGCCCATATTATCCACATGGTATTGAGTGGTTTTTGTATGTGATTGCAGCTAAGGATGTCCTCATTTAAAATTCTTACAGATAATTGGCTAAAAACACTGGGTTTTTTTTTGTTTTATCTGACCTATGGTGTGAGTTCTGAGTGATGATGCTGGTTGGGGGATGTACTTACAAAACAGTTCACAGCTT